>VXBP01004607.1:239338-251616 GCA_013400115.1 Rhinopomastus cyanomelas
TTTGTCCTGCTGTGGCAGGGGGGTTGGACTCGATGATCTCTTGGGTCCCTTCCAACCCCTAACATCCTATGATCCTATGATCACCTTGAATATTGTGTTCAGTTTTGGGCATCTCAGTACAGGAAGGACATGAAAGTGCTGGAACATGTCCAAAGAAGAGCAACAAAGCTGGTGACGGGCCTGGAAGGCAGGTCTTATATGGAGCAGCTGAGGGAACTAGAGTTAAGTCTGAAGAAAAGGAGGTTGAGGGGTGATAAACACCCTTTACAACTACATGAAAGCAGGTTGTAGAGAATTGATGGTTGGTATCTTCTCCTAAGTCACTAGCAATAGGACAAAATGTCCAACCTAAAGCACAACAAGAAAAATTTCTTCACTGAAGGAGTGGTAAGTACTGGAACAGGCTGCCCATGGAAGTGGCAGAGTTACGATCTCTGGAGGTGTTAAAAGCACATGAAGATCTGGCACTTGGAAACATGGTTTAGTGGGTACGGTGGCATTAGATTGATGGTTGGACTTGATGATCTTGGAGGTCTTTTCCAACTTTAATGATTCTATAAAACATCACAAATAATTTTCATCAGCCATGAGTATAAACAAGACCACCTGGAAGGAAGACATACAGAACTGTAATTCTAGAAAGGTCTTTCAGTTTTCTAGTCAAGTTCAAAGAATCAAATTAAAACCTCATTACTTCTAATAGCCACAATATTGGGAGCTGGTGAGTAAATAGTTTACTGAACAGCTGAGTGTGTGTGCACATAGTGGGGCAAGAGGGAAAAAGATCGGTGCATTAGTACAACATAACTACAGGTTTTCATATGGTGCAGTCATGTTGAGACCTCCACTGGAAATTCTACATCAGATGTCAAACCAAGAAAAAGCATTTCTTTCTCTTGATTTGTGCCATCTTTCTCCTTGTACTCTTATCTCGATCTCTCTAAACCACTGATATATACAATCATAGAATCATTAGGGATTGGAAGGGACCTGTCTGAAGTCTTTTCTTGCCCTTCCATCTTCATTGCGTATTTATTTTACTGTAGTTTTCATATAAATATTTTGATTGAATGATGCATACTCTTGTGAAACTCTTTTTTTCTTAATGATGGAAAATATTTGGATAATTTTATATCTTTTCCCTATGCTAGTTAGTTCCTCAATTACCTGGGGGAAAAAACCCTATACAGTTTTGGCACAGAAATTATTTTAAAAACTGCCTTACTTATTAGCAAGCTCATCCTCCACACAATTATGAAAGGCAGAAGTACTAATCCCCTTAAAAAGGAAAAAGTAACCTTTCGAACAGCCTGCTTCAGCTACTTACATGTTTTAATATTGACCTTTGTTTCTTACATGGTTGTAATATTTTGCCAGAGACTCAAATTATTACACGGCCTGTTCTGTTCTCAAATGGGACAGAAGTTTTCATTTTCTTTTCCTTCAAGACAATAATTTCATAGTAAACAAAATTTCAGTTGATGTTGGCTGTTCACTTAAATACACAGGATATACTAGCCAGTATCTCATTTATGAAAGAATTTGAAACAAACTGACATATTTGGGGCATGAACACTGGAGATGCCAAGATACAAATTCCCATATGAGGCCTTCAGTGGGAAATAACCTAGGAGAGGTAAAAAAAGGAATAATTGATAGGGAAGCAGACTATTCAATTTTAAAAGGGACAGTGACTAAAGAATCAGACTTACTGTAGACTGTACATGAGCATGAGAAAGGAGGGAACATCTTCAATTTGAGCTGCATCACATAATGTATTTTTATTTCAAAAAGCATTATGAACATGATGGATACAAGTGTGGGGATGATTTAAAAATGCTGTAAACATCTACAGAGAGTGTTTACCTAGAAAGTAAACCAGACTTCAGTAGCACTTTTTCTTTTACACAGCATTCCAAATGCAGTTCACCATTTTGTGTTTTGCTCATGCTTCAGTAGTATACTGGTTTAGAGCTTCTGGAAAACAACACTTGAATTTTGTACAAGGTCCTGGAGTCAGCTCCACAAGGAATACAGTTCAGCCACACCTCCATTCACTTGGTTTGAGAGACACCTGCTAATGTGGATATTATTCATGCTACAAAAGACAATAAGCAAACCTTCAATCTTCATAATGTTGGGGAACATACACCAAATAAACAGACTGTTGGAACAACAACAGTTTTATGCCAGCCAAATGTGGCAGCTGGTCTGGGTCTTCTGTTCAAATTTACTTTGCGATGTAAACAAAGACACTTTTTCGCATCAGCAACATTCTGCGACATCGAACCAAAGATCCTCCAATAGGCTTCTGGTTTTAACTAAAAAAACCTCCTACACATCAGATTCCTGTTTTCAGTTATGTAGGATAAGACACTGATGTGCTGGAGTGGGTCCAAATAAGGGCAGCAAGGATGTTGAAGGGTCTGGACAGTAAGCTTTATAAGGAGTAGCTGAGGCTGTTTAGTCTGAAGAAAAGGAGTCTTGAGGAGAGACCTTATTGCTGTTTAAAATGAAAGGAGGTTGTAAAGAGATAAGTTTTGGTCTCTTCACCAAATTAACAAGTGATAGGTGAAGAAAAAATGGCCTGAAGATGCAACAGGTTTAGGTTAGACATTAGGAAGGATTATGAAGTTTAATGTTGAGCTAATTGTCCCAATTTTCATTAGGACAAACCAAGCCAAAGTCATGTACATCATAATACAATGTGGAGTGTTATGCCTAGATCAGTTTCTTCATTATAAACCTTCTCAAAAAACACTCACAAGCCAAATGACTTAACAGACAGTGAAGTACAAGGTATTACAAACTTAAGGTTTTAGCACTCCAACATTTAAAAAGATACTTGATAAATGTTTGTGTATTTAAAAAAAAAAAAAGTTTGTCTACTGGTTTCCTTGAAAACTCCTAGAAGGCAACTGAACTCTGTAGTGTAGGGGACTGTAAATAAAAGTTTGTACTACTGTCATTGCATAAATCAGAGTGTATGATCTTCCACCTGGATTTAGATTTCCAGTCCATTCTGTAGTGGGTGCTTCTTTACTCTTGACCACGAAAAATACAAATTCATGGGCTTATCCTGCAGTCTTATGATTAGAAGAAAGCAACAGCTTCTCTTACGTTTTATATGATTAACATTTATGGAAAATTTGTTAATACCTCTCTATATTGATAGATGTGATTGAGAAGCTTAATATATCATTAAAATGACAGGGCAGGATACTTGAATACTAAGTATTTCAGAAAATAAACCTATCTGCTCTATTTTTTTACAGAAGATATAATCAGTTCCTGCAAAAGTATTCTCTACTCATGAAAATGCTAGCCCTTAGATTTAGCTTGCATTCAGGTCAATCACCTACTTTTCTTCCTCCCCAATTACTATCAAGTTTTTTTTTTTCTTTTGTATCCTGAGACCCCTGAAGACAATTGGTGAAACTTGTCAGTCCAGTAGGACATCAGTATTTGACCATACAGGTAACTCAAACCCTTCAGAGCACCTGGAAGACATTTTAGTTTATGCTTGTGTGTTGCCCAAACATTAGTCTTTTGAACCTATGAGTATTAATGCAGTATCACAGTTTACCAAAGCAGTGACATCAGATGAAAAGAATACCTGTAATAAATAGATTCAGAATTAGAAACCATAACAGTTCAACATAAATACTTCTTTCTGTATCTTTAACACCATCTCTAGCATTCTTTACTACATATTGTTTCTGCCTTTGAAATAATCTCAGTTTGGTCTAAATACAACTGCTAAGAACACCTGTAAATATCTACAGACACAAACCCAGAGTGTTTATAATGGTTTTCAAGGTACATCCCTTTATTGTTGTAATCACAAAAACATGATTTTGTACAGGAATGTTTAAGTGAACATTAACCGATGCATTTATATTTGTTTCATAAAGATCTGGTAAATGTACTACAGAACACTATATTGTAAAGAACAGAAATATCAGCTTTCTGGCCTTGCAGTGCACATTTTAGTGCAAGTATTAAAGACACAATAGTGTTCAATTCAGCAATGTATTTCAGAACATCATGCCACAGTCCACTTCAGAGGGTCAGGACATGCAGCTTGTTAATAAGATGCTGTAGTATTATAAAAAAAGCCACATGTTAATTCATAAAATATATAGTGGTTAATTTGAATGATTTAAAGTGATTTTACTGTGGAATTTAGTTTTATCCAGGATAAACATCCAGAGTGTCTGGTCATTTGGAGTATTCTTCATTTAGGCAATGGCTTTGGCTTCAGGTAGGAAAGCTTCCCAGTACTTTATTAGCTTGAAGAGAAGGGAAACACACTCATTAAGAAATACGAAATGCTGGAAAAGAAAAAAAACATATGTTCCTCCTCTTGTAGTACACTTGTCTCCATCGAACAGAGAACACAGGTCCTTTACATTCTCCATTCACATTACTACACAATGCAACAAAAATACAGGTAATAAAATAAATCTGCTCATAGCAACAAGTTACCACACACTGAGCACAATACTCTAGAATACAGTTATAAAGAAATTGTTTGCAAGTTCTGTTTGCTCTTCTTAATTCTAAAAGATATCACTTTTTTTTTTAATTAAGCAAAGCCAAAGGGTTATACTCCTAGAATAAAAGAAGGAAAGGCTCCAAGCACTCTTTTGGGAACAATGTCTACTTCTGAGCCACTGAAAACTGTTTTTTACTGCTTTATTATATCAGGTAATGTTTTTTACTCTTGAAAAAAAGGAATAAGCATTTAAATATTCAAGTATCTTCAGTAAGTCTAAGCACATATTCATTACAATTCATTCCAATCTATAAATGAAAGTGTTACTTCACTTTAAAAAGATAGTAAGACCTTTCAAGAGGAGCTTTTCTCTTGCTTCCTTGAATTAGAGCTGTGAAAGGGAGCACAACAATATCTGGGAAACTGCAAACTCCATGTTCCTTTCCAGTACAGTACAAACTAGAAGCAGTTCTTTATGTTTCAGAAACTGATATCTTTAGAGCCTGTACTTTTTTTCAGCTACTTAATCAGGAATGCATTAAATATTACGTTGTACAAAACTTCAAATGTCTCTTACCTGCTGCTGTGTTTGCACTAATGACTCTAAATACTCGATAATAACAGTTTTAAAGTCTTTCACGCGTTCCTTCTGTTGATAAATAAATTATAGCATATTAATCTCTTAATCAATTTTACTTAGATTGTTAACATTATCTAAAGTAAACTGTCATTTACTTGGACAGAATCATACGTGCCTCAAATCTTCCCACTTCTTTGCGAATGGTTTTGGAGATCTGCTCAAAATCTTTTTCCCCTTGCTGAACTTTTGTCTCCCACTGGCAAAGGAAAGATATGCAGAGGTAAGACTTCATGTTGTCAGTTCAGTCTACCAGTATCTGAACTTCTTTTAGCATATTAGTGATAATCACTCGAGAGCTGAGCAGGACCTAGTTGGATTTTTGGCATACGTAAGGGAAAGACACTAATAATTTCAAAGCAACAATTGGTGTAATAGGATGTCATCAGATCCAGTTCAAACAATGGTATCTCTAATGCTATCATTAAATGAAATACACAAATATCATAGTATGGCTATTAAGGAACACTTAGTAACATTTTTAGAAGATTCTTCAGAAAAGACAAAGGCTCTCTAAAGCTTTACCCACTATTCTGCTATATAAACACTGCTATGTAAGGACTCTAAACTTGTAAGCTTTTTTGTGACTACCTGTCCAATCAAATGAGAGTCTCAGAAGTTACCTTCCTTGTACTTTCCTAATCCTAGACGGGGTGATTACATCTTCAAATCTGCCTCTGGTCAAGTATATTTCTGTTGCAGATGACAAGCTATTGTGTTTATTAGCTTTCCAGTAAAAAAACCAAGTTGCTTGAGCAAGCCAAAGCACATGTTTTCTTGTTCAATGAGAACTGTTTTCAGTTCTTATTACAGATAAGAAGAACACAAAAGGATAATTCAGAAAAAGTGATGTTGCTTGTGGAGTTTTTCCCATATTGGGAGCATGACATTCATGTGACAATACATGACACTAGGTTAAGTTCCTCCTTAGTTTATGGGAAAAGACATGCAGCTACACAGAAAGTAATTTGTAACTTAGTTAGAACTGCTTCTACAAGCTCTTATATTGCTAAGTTTAGGCTAGCTTTGTGAAAAAATCATCAGCCTCACACTTAAGATGCATGCAGGCTTACAGATACTTTAAATGCAACTGTATCTCAACATACTGAGTAATGGGAGCCAGCACACTCAGCAACACTAGACTTGCTCAGAAAAAGGCAGCAGGAAAGCAACATATTCCAGTGTAATATATTCCTGTTAGCAATTCAGTGCTGCTGTTTATATACAAAAACAATTTGTGGTGCAATATGAAATTACTGTCATTTACATTCCATAGTTTGTATTTATTTATTCAGAGAACCCTAATCGTCTTTTCACACATAAATCATGAAACTATGCAGCAAGTCATAATAGGATGTCAATCTTCGGGCTAATCTCCCAATACTGTCTAATAACCAAAACAAAACTGACCAAGAAAAAGGCAGATACAGACTGCTTTTGCCTTACTACCACAGCAACCAGAGATGCCTGACTCCAGTGAAAGTCTCTACAGGCCTAATGGATCCATCATCTCAGTTTCATCATGCCTATTATCACTGGCTAATAGCTGCACATCTTAAATCTTCTCCTCATTCTGTAAAGTGTTTCTGTAACTGTTCTTTGGCCTTTTATCTCTAAAAAGCAACTGAGTTGTGGATGGTGCTTAAGCTGCATAAACTTCCACTTCGCAGTTTCTCTGCCAGAAGGTCTACTACTGCAGAATTCAGCAACTCTGCAATAACTGTCAGCGCATTTGAGTTGTGGGTTTACTAACCACCCTTTCTAATAATCCACTACAGCAGAAAAAAACAGGAACAGTATTTGTGACAAGGAGTTCCATCTCACTTGTATTGTGGATGGNTAGAGATAGTATTAACTGCCTCACAGATCTTACAATAGCAATTGTAACATTTAATATTTCAAATAAGTGTCTTTTAACGATTTCAGTAAATACGAAAAACAGCAAATAATGTAAATAAAAATGGTGTAAAGTGGTGCATCAATGCAGAATGAATGAGTTAATGCCGGAACCCTGACCTCTAAAATAATCTTTGATAACATTACCTCTTTTATCTCATCTTTAGCTTGCTGCAATTTATCAGGTTTGTTGGCAAGTTGGAGCTTTGCTTCAGCTTCACGTTTTTTTTGTAAAGTGACCTGAGCATCTTGCCACTTCTGCCAGCATTTCATTCGATGATCAAAAACACCCTGTAGGAATAATTTATTAAAGAAATGGAATTGTTAGAGCTATCTAAATTCCTGGTAGGAAAAGGTAATTTTGTATAAAATTGGAACAGCTATAACAAAGAAACCTCATTGTGTCTGCTACCTACCAGTCTTCTTGCATTCCACGTGACAGCAGGCTTGCATGGATTAATAAATTCAAAAAATACCCGTGCATTCAAACAGCCTTTTCTGACCAGACACCTTAGTGTCCCAAAAATTTTTATGTTCCTTGTTCTATCATAACAACCACTACAAAGTAATCTATTATGCAAATACTTCTCTAAATGCAGGTTCTAGCAGACTTTTCATGCATATGGATTACATGCATATTCAGCAACTCATCTCTGTTAGCAATGAGCTAAGGTAGCAGTATTAGAATGAAGGGGAAATAGGGGAGAGAGAGAAAGGGAGTAAAAATATATATTTCAAACAATCTAGTAAGTCCAAACTATTTCTGGATAAAATCTGCAGACACTCCCATGACAAAACCTAATTACACTGTGCAGCATGACTCACACTAAAAGGGTTCATTTTCTTCAGTGAAATGTAGATATAGAAATTGTATTTGTTTCTTATTTACAGAAACTAAATGAAATCAAATTATATTCTCAAAAATTTGTAAGTATACTGTAAACAGAAATAATCTGAAAAAGTATGCTTAAGCACAGTACTGAATGGTGTCCCCAAATACTGTGCAAAATTAGTACACATCAAAGCAAATAGTTTACATTATCAATCCATTCCTATTTCATTCACAACCATGTTGACATTGGAGTATCTGACCATGGATGCACTGATTTTACTCACCTAGCTGTCCAGGAAAAAACTTAAGTCTTACATTATGACATGTGCAGAGGCACACATTCATTTAGTCTAAATAGGCAAATTGAAGAATGTGACTTTAACCACAAAAAACCCAGTATTTTTCTAACAGTACTCACTTTTACTGCAGCAATGAGCCGAATATAATCACCAAGGAGTTCTGAGAACACATAGAAATCAGCAAAAGCTTGTTCTTGATGGAGCTGATCTATCTTCTCCTCAACCTCTGCAAGCTGAGACAAAGCTCTAGATAGGGCAGTATGGTCTTCTGAGTTACCCAACATGGCAGCACTTTTAGCAAAGGCAGCTGTGTTGGCTGAAAGCTCTGAAATACATGAGTGATGTTCAGTACAATGTATTTGTTATATTACTCTGCAGCATACGTCAGTGGAGCAGAGATATCTGCCATGTTTCAACTCTAACTTCACCACTGAAACATATAAGCTGTATATTCCACACTCTATAGGCATGGCAGCATTGGGTTGATGGTTGGACTTGGTGATTTTGGAGGTCTCTTCCAACCTTACTGATTCCAATGGTTCTATAAAATACACACAGAGAGATCACAATGAACCCAAATTTAGGAAAAAAACTACCCCACAAAAAACTCTCAATCAGTGAATATGTTACGAACCTGTTAATGTCATATCTACTATTTTCTAGCAAAATATATGGAAAACTGTTAATTTGGTATTTTTTAACTGCCTAGTTCAAAGAAAATGCAAGCCCACAAAACAAAAGTCAAATCAGCTACAGAGCTGCTGTAAGTGGGTTTCTTAGCCTGAGGTATTGGCTAGTTTCTATGGCAATTCTTCATACGCAGCTTGGAAGTTCAGGCTCTCCCCAGTTCTGGCCAATGGCACCTCTGCAAACAAGCATACTGAGGTAAGGGGGAAAAGCTGGTATTTTGAGTTTCCTATTTTGGGTGTGTGGTACCTCTTTGCTCAGAGATCAAGCATGGCATCATTGGACTGGGCACTGCACTAGCAGCTGTCTTTTACCCTGGAATGTGATGATATGAAGAGAGAGTGGGAGTTTGGAACCTCAGAGCTCAGCGGAGAAGTTTACCTGCAAGTCTATGATATGGTGGAATGGAAGAAGAAATTCTTTGTGTGCAATCTGTAACAGAGAGAGTACCACACTGGAGCAAGTGACAGGCTTAGAGAACATGAAGCACGGAACTTGTCCTTAAAGAAACCACTGGCTCTGAGGACAGGAAAGTTGGACTGAACTATGGACACCACATTTCCACTGGGAAAATGGAAAGTCTTTTTCCTCTGAGGAGAAGAGGTAAAAGAGCATGGCCCAGTTATGTAAGCACATGTGATTAATCTCTGTACATGTAGTATTAGGAGGTTTTATGTTGTGTGAATTAAATGTGTTTTGTTCTTTTCCAAAAAAATCACTCTGAACTGCATGGAACAAATATATCACAAAATCACGACTCTTATGAGTGAAATTTATTTCTTTGGACAGTTTTATTGGCTAGAGTACCTACAGCTGTGCATACTATAACATATTGCCACATTCTACCATGCCTTAGAAGAAAAATAAAAATCCAAAATAGCAAAGAGGCTGAAGGTGAAGTTTTGAGCTTACTTATAAACAAATAATGGGACAATTGTTTCATCTCATGTAAGTCATCCCGTACTAGGGCTGATAAAGTATTTGTGAATAAACGTTTAACCCAAATTACTTCAAGATTTCAAGTTTACATTTGTTTGCAAATGCACTGCTTCTGTGTGATCATCAGAACATCAGAAATGTTTGTAGAAGAAAATTGTCTTCAATATTTTAAAAATCCTTACCATTTAAACACTTCTTTGAATCTATAAGCAGGTGATAAATCAACAGTAAACAAACATTCCAATGTCCCATTGCGTCTTAAAATAGTATTTGTCTGAAGACATCTAGCCAAAGGTTTTTTTAACTACAAAGAATACTTCTGACAGTTACAAAAAAGCAACTTACTAGATTTCAGTGTACTTTTTGAAGCGTAGAGCTGAAAGGTGACCTCATACTTTAACATAATACAGTAGTGTCAGCATATTTGTGGTCTATCTTCAGATACAAATCAAAATTTTGGTGTTTTGTAAAATCACCTGATGGAGAGCAATCTTACACAAAACAGTAGCAAAAGTGCTTAAATTATAAACGTAAAGGTTTTGCTTGTGTCTAAAATAAGTAATCCAAGGTGTTACTGTGAGACTGCTTGTCTTTCTAGATAAGTTAACAGTATGATGTATCATTATGCAGAGCAAATGAGGAACAGTAAATTACTGTGTAATTTACTCAGGAAGAGTAAAATACTGCGTAAACTCAGCACTGAAACAAAATATACTTGTTTAAATGTTTAATGGATTTACTCAGTCACTTTTTCATCAGAGAGAAATTACTCTTGCCATAAGTACTATAGATATATTTATGGATGTCTTCTGTAGTAGAATCATCTGCTAGGTTTGGTATTGAATGTCTGCAAAAACAGGAATGCTAAATCAATTCAGTAACTAAGAATAATAGATATTCTAGTTAACATGAAGATTAAAAACAGGAATACAAAAATGCTACAGCAGTTTAAACATCAAAATATCCTGTATATTAATTAAACAGCTCTGACAGACTAAGCTGTTGTTTCATCACCATTTCCTGAAGTTCTAAGCACATCAGTTCATGCAGCCACATGAAAGAATAGTTACCTTTTCTATGGCAGACTAATGCTTCTACACTGGCATGAAGTTTCCTAAGTTGCTGATCCAGATTCTCAAACTGCTGCTGTTTTTCTTCAAACCACTGACAAAAGATGAAAGAGTCACGCATTACAAATTAGATTACCAGCAACATTTCTGGTTTTAAAGAAGCAAATTATCCACATACTGCCAGGGTGGTCAGCTGATACAGCTAAGCCAATAAGCAAATTAATAACCCATTTTCTACTTGTACAGCTTTAAAATGCAATTGTTGAGGCTCATTAATTTGTCTCATTATTCAAGCCAAAAAATCAACTCTTACTGCATCCGATTCATTCATCTTGATTGTCATTTTGTTGACAGCGTCGGCAGCCTTGTTCACCATCCTCAATATTCCTGCTCCACTCAGAGCTTGGGTGTTAACTGCTCTTGGCAGCTGGAATTGAATGACAAATAAGGGCAAACAGACTGGTTAAAAGGATGGAGGTTTAACTGGGCACAAGGGAGAAAGAAAAGGATATAGTCTTTTCTTTATTCCTATGTGTTTCAATATGGTGGAATCTAATTTCTTAGATTTACTACTTTTACATTCTCAAGAGGAAAACTTAAAAATATAGACTATTTACTTTTCTTCTACATCTACATTTAAATGGAACAAACAACCTGCTTGTCCAAAGTTATTATGAAGTAGCTAAAGGTCCTAACTAAAGCTATACATTACAGAGAACATACTGCCATAACAGGAAAGAAAAACCTTAGATATTAAATTAGACAAAATAAACTCTGTAAAACATTTAATGTTAATGCACAATTTACACCATATGCTGATTATAAAAGGTTAATTATTTTAGCATTTCGGTCTAGGACAGATTTCAATACCAACCTCATGTACTAGTCAGATGTCTCATGTGAGCATCACCTTAGGACTGTCTCAAGAGCATAACATGAATGTGCCTTATTAATTCCTGGAAATAATATCAGCCTGAGAGCAGAGCTTAAAGAAAGCATTTTTCTAGGTTTCAGAGACTGAACTGAGCCTGGATTTGTGACAGAAGTTGCAGAGGAGTAGAAAAAATTGTGGCTGTTCAGCCTGAAGAGAAGACTCTGGGGTGACCTTATAGTAACCTTATTATACCTGAGAGGGGCCTATATGAAGGCTGAGCAAGAACTGTTCACAAGTGCATGGAATGACATGACAAGGAGTCATCATTTTAAGTTGGAAAAGTGTAGATTTAGATTGGACATCAGAAAAATGTTCTTTAATCAGAGGGTGGTGGATCACTGGAACAGGTTGCCCAGAGAAGTGGCGGATACCACAACCCTAGAGACATTCAGCGTTAGGCTTAATGGGGCTGTGGGCAATCTGTTCTTGTTAGATATGTCCCTGCTTGTTGTAGCTGGGGCGGGCGTTGGACTACATGACTTCTGG
>VXBP01004607.1:251641-306291 GCA_013400115.1 Rhinopomastus cyanomelas
TCTGGAGGTCTCTTCCAACCCAATACATTCTGTATCAAGAGGACTGTGTATTTGCTTAAGTACTTTGAAATCCTCAGGAATAAGTTAACAAATTTTACATGCAATTGGTATTATTATTCAGGGTAGTCTGAATGTGCCATACAAGATGGCCCTCATAACAGTCAACATACCCTTCATGTGACATTTTGTCTGTCGGCACCATTGACAAATTCACTTTACATTATCTATCAATTAAGTTTTTGTCAGTAGTGTGGTCTCTGTGACTTTTTGATATTGACACTGCTGAAAAGGCAGTTCAGTATTACAGGGAATATGCACATTTATAAAGAGATACTATGAATCTTTAACAATATATTTAATATTGTGAAATTTACCCATGATAGCATGGGTGACCGAAGTTCTCTACTCATAAAATATCCAGCTCAGCCAGAAGCACTGCTAGCATTTTCACTGTGTCCTATCATTACACCTCAAGCTGGACTCCAAGAGGCAAGCGAACTGCTTCCAAGCCAGTTTAATTATTGATCTTAACAATGAATAACATCAATTATGGATTTTTACCATGTATGACAAGCTTCACTCAGATCTGTGAGACCACCTCTGTTGAGAAGCCATTGAATAGCAAATAGCTTTTGGTCACCACCACTAAGTTTTATCAGAGTCAGAGGCACGCTATTACCTAAGTAGTTTCTGTCATTCTGGGCCATGAAGAGTACAATCAATTTGACTTCATGTGAATTTAGGCAATTAGGTCTCAATTAACAAAAATAGTATATTGCTTTGCCAGTTACCATAAGACAACTTAAAAGAACATCATTACCTCAGAACTTTCTAAGAACTGTCTTAAGTCTGGATCCTGTAACAAGGTTGGATGTTTTACTGTTCGTTGTAGATACCTATAATTTTAAAAATAAGATTAATATTAGATATCAAAACAGGTTTAACACGCCTGACAATGTTGAAAAGTGTCATTCTTCTAAAGAATTGGTACAATTCACTACACGAACTGCCTCACATTCTAACGGGCCTTGAATACTTAAAAGAACACCTCCAAAGGATCAGATGATAGTTTGGTCTTCATGTACACTTAATGCTTTGACTCTGCTGGTTCTTCAAATCATATTTATGCATTCTGTTGCCTTTCTCCACTAAGGCCTACACAGTGTTACAAATTAGGACCACAAAGCTGTTGAAACTCTCACTGAAGCATTACTCCAGTAAGGCTTCCACAAAATCTGCCACAAAACCTGTAACTTCTAGCTGAAAAGTAATGCAGTCCCTGCACTCCATTCTACAATAAAAAACACACCAAAGGTGCAGGCAGTATTTTCTACCCAGTCTCTTGGGACTGTGCAACAACTGTACATTGCACAGTGGTAAAACATTATCCTTCAGACTTGCAACAGTTGAACAAAGTCTTCCTGCTCTAGTAACAGCCAATTTACACCAGAAAAAAGATAAGCTTGTTCAAATATGTTTGTATAGTGCAGTGGACAAGCCTTCCTCTTAAAGAAAATTCTGGCTAATTAATTTTAAAATTGAAGGAAATCTTAGAGACGTGAGCTAATTACATTCTAGGCATGAAGTATTTATTTGCTGACTACACTGAAGCTTCAACCCTTATTAGTTCCAGAGGACTCATTCACCTTCTCCCTCCTGTATTTGTCCTATCCTCCATTAGGTATAGCCACCAAACCCTTCCTGTGGAAGATAATAGCAGCAGGGTTTTATGCATTTGATTACTCATATTTTCCTTGCTTGTTTGGTACTTAACTTGTCCAAGTTAATGTGGCAATCAGCCAAATAAATTTTTCTTCAGAAGTCTGCTGCTAGAGAATAGTTCTTACTTTGAAGGAGACTTCTACCATTTTCACATAAGACAAATGGCAATGTGGTTGAGGACATACAGCAGGCAGACTTGCAGTACGTAAATTAACTATTCCAGGGCATAAATCTTAGTAAACGATGCTTTCCTATCCACTTTTGCCATAGTTCTTGGTTCAAACAGAAAAATTAAGCAGATTTCTTTGATCTGATACTTTTTTTTTTAATTTTGAAAGGAAGAGACAGCTAAAGTTGGCATGAAAAGAAAAAAATCCCCAAAGGCATATACCGTGTCGGAAGAGTGCTCAACATACATTAGACTTAGTATGCTATTATTACAACTTTAACAAATAAGTGAGAAAGCAGCATTTCAAGAACACAAACAAGCATTTGAATTAAACTTTTCCTCATCCTACTTGTGTTGTTCAAATAAGCAACCAAGAGGGAAACCAGGAATCTTTATTACAGATTTAAACTTGCTTGTAGGTATTCATTCAGACTTCTAAGCTAAATTACTCTAATCCCAGCTGCTATTCCAACTTTTCACATATCTGAGCACGATTTTTCTAGCACTAGAGTTGTATAACCAGAAAGTGTTTCACAGTTCCTCTCCAAGAAACAGAACAGGTTTTGGGTGTAGTTTTAAGTGGCAAATGCTAAGGTATAAACCAATTTTCTGCAACAGATAACTAAGGCAGAACAATAATTCAGTACTTTGAGGTTCACTATAATTTCAGATGTTCTTCTTTTACTTAGGAAATTAAACGATATTAACAATGGGATTCTTAAGATATTATTTTTGTTTAAGATTGGCTCTACAATTCCAGAAATTCAAGAGCTTCATACATTAAGTTAGGTCTTTCGACATACAATCTAAAACTTTTTACTTCTGTTAATTTTCTTGTTTAACTGAAATGATTATATGTTGTACTGTTCTCATATGTTGCAACTGTATGTGATCATAATAAAAAAATTAAAGCTGTACACTTGTGTAAATTATACCAGTTACTAAATACTTTACTAGCCCTGTAGCACATCAGTGAAAACACCCTTCCATGGCAAATGAACATTATTAGTAGTATACCAGTGATGCATGATAAAGATTCAAACACCAACCAATTTGAAAGGGATCAGCTAAAATCCTCTCTACAGCTTTCATTTCCTATTATAAATAGCAATTATTCAATTTCTAAAAAAATGTTGCCAGCCTCCAGAATCCAAAATCAGGTTGCCGAGACCCCAGGTAAAGAGCCGAATTAGTACACTGCAAGGCATTCTAGGGCCAAAACTGTTTTAGTTAGATACATACATTACCTTTCTAGAGCTGCTCTTCTTTTCTCTACAAATTCAGTAGATGAAGAATCTTCCTTGCCTACTTTAACCTTGGTCATGCCTTTCAAAAAAATGACATAATATTGATTTTATCATAAATAAATAATTGACATGACTGATGTGATAAGACGACAATGTTTACATACTTGAGCCAAATTACAATGAAAAATGCTACACAGCCTGAGTCAAAACCACCATGGAACCCTAAACATTCATAATTACTAGTACTTCCTAAAACACAGGAAATATATGTTACAGTACAGTTCAAACGTCTTATATCTACATGTAGCATATTCCTGCTCTGTTAATTCTGTGCTTTTCCAGATAAAAATTCTGAGATTCTGACTGTACCGTGTTACTTGCCATGTCAACAGTTCCCAAAGTTCTTCCTCACCCCATCTCCCTTTTGATTGTGGAAGTTTCACACAGTACTACCCACAGAGGGTACAAAGAGCATCCTTACAGGAACAAGGAGAAGACCCTTAGCCTCTCAGTGAAGCCTTAGTTCTTCACTTCTCTGTAACATGATAAAAATCCAATAGGTATTTCTTGGAAGGTATACTAAACACTGTAATGTTACTGTAATTCCACAAGTTTATCTGTAAAATCAAATAGATCTTTGAGTGGAGTAACTCCAATGCCTCATATTTCTGCATTAGAAAGTTCATTAATACATCAAAGCAGAAAGCATGAAATATGCAGTTTAATACAAAAAGATCCTTCACATTTGGTAGAAATCAAAGCTGACAGGGAAAAAAATCCCAGTAATCAAATTACCAATATAAGAAATTCCTAACTTGTGATATTGACAGTTATTTCTAGATAGCACAGAAAGAAACCAGATGTGACAATAAAATTCTATTAAAAAAATCCTATATAAGCAGTGGTGCACTTTGGATGAATGTCCAACTCAAGTTTCACCACTGACTCTTGTTTATCCTGTTGTTCCACAGACAGAAATTGATAGCTTTAATTTGTGGCTAAGGTCTGAAATGCCAGCCTCTCTCATCAGTCACCAAAATGAGGCTGAAGTTTAAAACTTCAGGTGTTTTCAACAGTGTAACAGAATGGACAGAGTAAGGCCTTTCATACAATACACACTGCACAATTCTGTATATGTAAGACTTTCTATTAAGACTTTAAAAACAAGTGGGTGCAATGTAAATACCATATGTCAAGTCACTTTCAGCTGTTTTGCCAGCCCTCTGCTTTAAGACTACTGAATTTTAAACCAGCCTATCTTTTGTCCAGAACTTCAAACAGACCACATATTTTTATGAATGAAGTTTAAAGCAGGAATACCCTCCTTTTTTGGAGAATGTCCTACAGAGCCTTTAATTTTTTCCAACTTACCTGTAGCTTAACAAAGTCTCTATACAAGTATCTGAAGTGACAGACAGTGCTGCCTTATACTGTAAAAAGTCTCACAATTTTACATGCTTCTTGAAGAGCAACAGTGAGGAAAGAATGACAGGTAAGAAACAGGAGGTCTTATGAGGACAAATGTCCTTCTTTTAAAAACACAGAACAGAAAAGCTCTTTAATACTATTAATAGCCTGGACCACCTAATTAGCTGTAATTAATATTTGTCAGACAAGTACTTATTTTATTAGCCAACTGGTATTTTTATACTTTTTTCATATTACATAACTTAAATTGAACCTTACTGGAGCCACACTTACCTACAATACTTTTTTCTGGAGCTGGAGGCACGATGTAGCCAATATGCATGTACTTGGTTGCTAACTTGCTGTGCAAGCCAAGAAAATCACTGAATCTTCTTTTAACAGAGAACTCATTTTTGTGGAACATGGAAAGTGATGTCTTAAAAAGAAAATACTATTAATTGCTGGCCCAACTTTGTTTCATACCCGAGTAGGTATCTGCAAATATTAGTTTCACTATTACCTTTGTTGTTACTCTGTATGCCATATAAGCATTCATGCCATCTCCTGTAAGAAAGTTAAGATTATTTTAATATTTTAAAATTATGTTAAGGTTATTTTAATCCCTCCATACACTTTTTCCTCCAAATTACAGATTAAATAGCTTTCCACTTAGCCACTAAACACTGCCAAATTATAGCATTATTTATTTGATTAAAATCTCAGAACACTTTTTAAGGGATAGGCTAGTCTAGCATGTAACTTACTAGGCTCAAGGAACTTACCCACTTTCTCTGGGTCAGACACATTGATTTCTATATCAAACATATCTCCATTTGCTTCCTCTTCAATCTAGGGAAAACATTTACCACATTTAATAAGGTAATGTGCATTCGTATTTTGTACAGTTACAAGGACAAGGTTATAGAAAAAAGGGGAGGAAAAACTGTGATAAGAAGAGATAGTGTCTCAGGGCTGAGGATGAGAAGAATCAGAAAATGCCATCTTGTGGTATTTTGGGAAGCAGTCATGAAGTCACAGGCCAGACTTGTTTTAAACTCTTAGCAGAGGCTGAGTCTAGTAAGAGAATCATAGAATCATTAGGGATTCCTAATGATTAGGGATTGGAAGGGACCTTGAAAGATTATCTAGTCCAATCCCCCTGCCACAGCAAGATCACACAGGAACACATCCAGATGGGTCTTAAACATCTCCAGTGAGGGAGACTCCACAACCTTCCTGGGCAGCCTGCTCTAGAATGAGTAGCATTCAGCAATGCACAGACTTGGAGTGGAAAGGCAAAGTAAACTCGGCTATTTGTTAGCATGCAGGATAATTGCAAAACTGTTTTCTTCAATTCCCTGTTAACAACGGCTTCAGAAAATCAAGTTGAAACCTGTACCCTTAACAGTTGTATATAATTAACATTTCTTCTGCATCATGCTCACTGTTAGCTCCTCACAAACACCTTTACTGCATTTATCCTGAAGGAACGGAGTTCCTTACTCCTCATACTACAGATCTCCTAATATAATCACCTAAGAAATGAATTCTTAATGTTAATTTTCATGAGTCAAATTAATACTAAACTTCATAACTTAAATAAACAGAATAGGGTCTACTTTACATAACTCCCCTTGGCAAAGGATGATCCCAAGGGTCAACATTTTGGAACTGTCATTTTAAAAGAAAAGCAAAAAACTTCAAAAAACAAAAACACATTTCCATAATTTAGAAGTTTACTGCGTACCTCTTCTCTAGATCCATCAAAAATCACGGGGGCTGTTAGGCTTTTTGATTCCATTCTGGGAGCAACTAATGTAGTAGGTGTTACAGGAGTGATTGCAGGAGAAGGTTCTGGTGAAAGTATTGGATCCCTCTCTGGACTGTCCAAAGAAACTTCTTCTGTTGCTTCTAGACAAACATTTTCAATTAGCAAGTAAGTTTTTGTGCAATACAGATTGACATGCATCAGAAAGATAACAAACATACATGCTAAAAAATGACAATATGCAAGTTTTCTAAGATCCTCTGTAAATAACATCAGTTTGTGCTGTGTAATTTAAGACATAACTAGAACTCCATATGACACTTGAGCTTGTAGTGCCTAACTGGTTAAAGTAACGATATTGCTTTTTCTTTTTTTAAATATACTATAAGGAGTCTTTTAAAGTAGTCACAAGTGACAAATAATTTATTTCTGCATGAGATATTGTGAAAACAACCTTTTTTTTTTTTACCACACAAACAGCTCTTTTTCATCAACAGCACCAATTTTTATTTTTTACATTCTGAACAAGCTGATTTAATCACAGAGGCTGATAATTCAGCAGACCAAGCGACGTGCTAAATGAATGTACACTACTGTAGTACATCCCTGCCAAAAGTCCACAACCTGTAAAACAGAAGTATTAGCAGGAGACATTCTGATCAGTAAGACTAATTATCTTTAATCTCTATATTCAGTGTTTTTGAGGCTTTAAAAAAAAAAAAAATCACTAGAAACTGAGTACTTTCCTCAGACTGCAGGCATTCCATCTGCCCTTTAAAAGAAATCTCTGCTCTACAAATCCCATGTTTTCCTCATAACTGATTTTGATCACTGCCAAACTGCACACATCCTGGGTATAGAGAAGTTCCTGTTTCTAGCATAAATATCTAATGCTGTGATTCATGCTAAATGGGCATTCCTAAGAATGCTAGCTCCTTTAAAAGATAATGTTGACTGCAGTCATTTGATACTGAAATCACTACTTTATTTTGGATTATATCACAGAATTGCTGAGCTTAGAAGGGATCATCTAGCCCTGCACATCATCTAATCTAACCCCTTTGCTTGAGCAAGGTCAGCTCAAGGGGTCAAACAGGCTGCTCTAGACCATATCCAGATGGGTTCTAAACATTACCAAGGATGCTCAAACCAACTTTTTTTTCTTACATACTATATGTATTTCAATTTGTGTACGATGCCTTGTCCTGTCAGTGGGCACCAGCAAAAAGTCTAGCTCCCTATTCTCCATTCCCTCTCATCAGGTCTTTATAAACATTCCAAGATTCCCCACCCCAAGCCTACTCTTCTCCAGGCTAAACAGACTCAGCTCTCTCAGTTTCTTCTGTCATAAACTTGATGCCCTTAATAATATTTGTCACCTTCCACTAGACTCATCCAGTTTGTCCACATATCTCTTGTGTTGGGTAGCTCAGTCCTGTACTCAGCAGGTGTGGCATCACCTGGGCTAAGTAGAGAGCAACACAGTTTTCTTCAACCTGCTGGAAATGCTCTTCCTAATTTCAAATGGCAGGTTTCCACAGTATTGTCAAACTAACCTTTAAAACAAGCATCTTTTTATGTTCTCCATTTTCAATATGAAAAAGATTACCCAAAAGCCTTCTTTGAAAACATTCATATTCCTGCTACTGTTTTACAGCTAAATCCTTTGAAAAATCCTGCTGATGCTTCCTGCCCTCAAATGCTACAGGCAGGATATTGCATCTTAAACCTGTAAAGAACTTTAATTCAAAACCTCAAATGAGCTGGGAAGTCATGCTGAGGCAGCTGCAAAAAAAACTTTTAGATTGGTAGAACATTTAAACATGGAAAAGAGGTAGATTATGTATTTGATAAACATAATGCATATGACTATTTCACATAAACATTTATCAGGAAAAATGTAACACAATATGTGTATAACATAAGATGTTATATACACTAAATAATACAAAACTGTGAAATAAAACCATTCCACTTCAGTTCTTCGTTTTCCTATCACCAGCTGTATTCCAGCTGGGTGTTTGGGAAACAAGTAATTAATCAATACTAATTACTTCACTGTACCTTCAAATTTTATACAGGCTTATAAAACAAGTCATGAAAGAATTCAAAGAACATAGATTTCTCACTTTCATCAGCTGAGAAAATACTCCTGTTATCCTGAAAATATGATTTCATGAAAATAAAAAGTTAATTCAATATAACAAAACAGCATTGCAATCAGATGAAGCAGAAGTACACTTCTTCCCTGCACTCCTCCATGTCAGACCTGTATCCACACACTCGCTAGCATCATGAACTCCAACCAAGACTAGCCCACCACTACTGCTGAGCTGGGGGATTATTTCTGTAAAATAGGCAGGAAAAAGCAGTTGGAAAGGCAAGATCGGAAACAGACTTTGTCCACAGCAGCAGTTTTAAAGTTGTATGACCAAGAGTCACATGGGCACAAATGGATTTGTAAAGGTGCTGCCTACTAACCCAAATTTTCTATTTTCCTGGAGCAACTTACCCAGAGAAAATAGTATCTGTTTGTTCGATAGCAGCAGGTCAGTTCTTTTAGGAAGAAGAAAGGAGAATTATTGCCATCCACCCTCCTGTTACCTTTCACCCCCAAGTTTGCATGCATCCTGGACATTACGAAAATCTAGAAGAGTGAAATGGAAAAGACAGTAGAAGCAGTAATGGGACAGAAGTGAGGGAGAGACAAGGATGCTGTACTTTTCATGTAAAACACAAACATTAGAAGATTTTGAAGGGAAAACCAAGCATTACATTTATATAACAACAGCAGGCTTTCATACTCTCAAGCAATTTTTTTCCTCCCAGAAAAGCAGTCTTTGAGTAGTACATATGCTGAAATCTATTTCACAAGAAGGATTTGTGCTGATGAACTCTGGTATTTATCTTTCTTACATACAATCTTTCACTTTGAGGAATCAGATTACACATTAAAAAGATTCATTGATAATTTGTTTGGGTTTTTTCCACAGAAACACTAATTTTGTAGGTTTCAGAATAGAAACTATGGCATTTTCAGAAATATTTGCTTGTTATATTAATCTTAGACTTCTCCTTAAATATTAGGTATTACGTTTTTGGGTTTTAAAAAATATTCTGTATTAATATTTGCATGAAGTGTAGATGTCTCTTTTTCCTGGTAAGTTCTCAAAAGTGTAAGCTCTTCTCGTATAAAAAGAGGCAACTGTTCAGCCAAACCTATAGGAGGAAAACACTGAGTTCCAATGCTTGCATCAGCTATGGCAGTTATCACCACATATTAAGCACTCCCACCAATCTAATACTGTTAAGATTCCTGCACATAAATACCAACTTTACAATCCATAAACAGTCTTTGTTGTGGATCACTGTCACAATGCTTAGCTTCAAAAGAACATGAAAACATATCCTGCTGCAGAAGACTGCTATTTATGCTTAATTAACATTCTACAGACAACGCCACCAAGTTTCTATCAGCACTCAAGCATGGGAATCAATCTCAGCCTTAGACAGGTCCTGCTTCTTTACCTTTCACTACCAGTCAAATATCATCTTAGAGAGTGCAAATTTGCAACTCCTCACAAGCAGCTCACTTAGCTACTAAGTAAGTTATTTTTACTGGTCACACTTCTAAATGTCATGTATCTGATTTTCTGACATGCCCATGTTTAAATTGACTTACTACCTTTGAAAGCTTACTCAGGTGATCACATAAATTTGCAAGTAAACAGAAGTAGAAACTGTTGACCGGAACAGAAGACAAGTTACTAAAAAAACCTTTCCCAGGTATAGAAGTATTTCAGAGACAAACAGCCAAACGTAATGTAATGTGAGAACTACTACACTTAAGTCATAGACCAGATAGACCAGATACAGCTCCCCAGGGTCTCCAACGCAGCCCGCCGGTATTTACCCCCCGCCCCACAGAGGGTTGGGGGGCGCAAACCGAGCAGCCGCAGATGACTTCCTGCTGACTTCGTGGCCGGCTCCCCAGTCTCTCCCTCCAGCTCCCAGGCAGGACAAGCCAGGCAGCAGAAACTATACCCCGGCCTCCGACACTATCTGAGGACCCCTGTCATACACTGTGACTCTTACTGTTATACCAGGTGTACTAAGAGAACAGGCCTTCATCTGATTTGTGGAGTGTAGGTTCACGTGTTTTTGTGCTTTTGTCTCGTGCAGAAGATACTCAGAACTGAAAAAACAGTTTCTAAAAAGCAATGAGGCATCTGAACTCTTCTGATCAGAAACACCATATGCCAACAGCCTGACAGATACCATTAGCTAGCAACTGAACTTGCTGTTCCACTGAGCTTTAAGTGCATGTCTTGTCTGGTCCACAGAATTAGCATCTCCTTTTCTGTACTAAACCCAGGAAAAGAAATCTACAACTAACCTCAAGAAAAACTAAACGAGAACACAATAAAAACAAACATAACCCAAGAACCCTGTCAGAACGCAGTAGTTTGAAATGTGTGTAAGATGATCCATTTTCAAACATCGTAATCAAAACAATGCATTCAGTAGTCCTTTACTAGATCAAGGCAGAGGAAAAATTACAAGTCACCATTTTTCCAAAAGCAGTAATGGAGGACTGATACAACATCCCAAACCTGCTCACCTTCTGTGAGCACCAGAGGCAGATGGCACAGACAGCTATGACCTGCACGGGCAGTCTGCAGCACATTTCTGCAGCTACACACATAGGTCAACATTTTGGAAGGCAAATTCAATATTTAGTTCATTCTACAGAACAAGCTGGACAGAGAGGTTTCAAGACACACTTCAAAGACCCTCAAGACACTCTCAATAACACCTGGTTTGAAGCACTATTACAATCTCCATATATATGAGTTCTAGAAGGTAAGATAAACTATTTTGACCAATTTATCAGCATATATAATGACATGTAATCAACATATATAATAACAGTGAAAGTGCTTAAGTGGGTTTATCAAGACAGTTTGCTGGTTTACAGAACCAAGAAACACAAGGCTGATTAGTTGAGCCACAAAACTTACTGGTCTCCAGTGACAGCTGGAAAAGTGATTTTCTTCCATCTTTGAAAACTAGTTTTAATGGTTTACTCATCAGTCACAAAAGACAAGGTAATAAATATCTAAAACATGTTATTATACTTACTATCCTACAGCTGCTGCAGAAACAGAATAGCAAAGATGTTTTAAGCATAGTGAGAAAGGGATGCACTATTAGAAGAAAGAATTAAAAAGATATATCAATACCACCATGTTATTTTACAAGTAAGTCTGTAACTTCCTCTGAAACTAAAATCCTTTCTCTCCTCAAGGTGTCAGAGTCTCATTTCAGGAGGATTATTTCCTTTACCTGGACCTGTAGTATCAATACTTCAATGTAAAGGAATGACATAAGGTAGAAAGCTGTAAAACTTTTAAGCTGTGCCAAAATTAGTTGCTTTAGAATTTCAACATGTTGAATTAAAAACCACAGTGACATTCACTTGTAAGTTCAGTCATACTTTCACAGAAAGCCAGGCTTACGCAATAATGCTGGAAATAAGGAAATAAATCTCTCATGTTGCTTTCTCACATTGTTTCTATTCACTGCAAATCAGTATAAAAAAATTAATCAAATGAATTAATATCATTGTCTGGCAAAACAGTCATAAGGAAAAAAAAGAATTGTACTCACTGAGTGCAAAGCATCTGGAACACAAATTACATGTTGGTTTTGAGAATGCTTATGCTGACAGTGGTATAAAGAAGTTCATCACTAGGGTACAACTCTATTTCACAAGCTTCCTGCTTAGAACAGGATACCGTGAAGGACGTCACATTCCCTTATGCTACCACAAATGTCACACTGCTTTACCCTCCCATAAATAACTCTTTCCTTACCCCCTCCCTCCCCAAAGAGTTTCTACTAGCTTCAGTCTACCTGTAAATTTGCCTTTTAAAAAAAAAACTTAGTTGTGTTAGACATGAAGTATGTTAAATCATTTCAGTTCGGTGCTACACGCACTTAGAGAATGCCTTCCACAGTAAGACTCAAATTCTGTGTGTTTTCCTCACATTACTCATTTCAGTTGAAACAACCTGGCTGCTGCTATTTGTTCCTTCTGTCTGGTTCCCCTCAGCATTTATTTCATCACTTTTTCTTCATATTAACCAAAGAAGAACTGGTTTTCCTAAAATATCCTTTCCAGATGGTTGTATAGTTATAAAAAAGCTGGTTTTATACGCCGAAGCCAAATAATGAAATCAGTAGCACTAGAAAGCTTCAGTGCTAAAGTGCTGCTTGTCTTTATGCCATAAAACAAGGCAAAATAAATAGACAAGAAAGAAATAGCCCTCTATTTTCTCTTAACTGGCAGCAACTGTAAACTACACTACGATTGTCAGAAACCAACATCACAGTAATGACTCATTAGTGAAGCATTATAAATATTTTCTCTTTTGACCGATTACTTATCAGAACTTTCACACATCTGTCTCCAATACATGTGGTCTGTCAAGAATCAGAGACAGAATCACGTACTAGAGAAGTAAAAGGACATAATAAAAGAATCATAAAGAAATCCAACTTACAATATATGAATTACCTTTCTTTGTAATTGGTAAAAAAACTGGCACAGCTTATGTATGCTTATTAAGTAGAAAGCAAGGTTGTAACGTAAGTGTTGTATTTATACAAGCAAAGATTTGAACATTGTTAATGAAATAATGACAAACACTGCTATCACTGTCAGCAGAATACATTACTAACTGTCTAACATTGGCACACTAAGCACTGGCTGTACACAACTGAGAAACTTGTATTTAGTGAACATGCTTAACTAATTTTAAATGTACTATAAAAAAGAAATCACTGTCGAATTACTTGAAAAGTTTTAACACTCCTTTAAAAGAAAATAACTTTTCTTTTGTCCAAGCACAAGAGTTTACACAGTCATATTAGAAGAAAAATGCAATTACCAGCAAAGAGGTCTTCTCTGTCATCATCTAGCATGATTTCTGCAGGCTTTGGACCATTGGAGTTTGTGCTCAGATCTTCTGCAGGAAGACTTGCTGGCTCTGGAGATGAAGGACTCGACTGTTGAAAGGAAAAAAATATAAAAGAAAATAATTAGGAGAGAATCAGTTGCCATTGGCCACATACAAGAATTATTGCGACAGACGTTATTTCATTGCAAAGAAACAAGGCAAGATGCACTGAAGGAAACTCTGTCAGCTTTTTCCATTTCCTATTCCCAGAACAGTAACAATGAACAAAGGATATGAGCCAGTCAATAGGTTTTTTAATTTCTTTATCAGAAAGAAAAAAGTAACCCATTTCCTCAGGTTTAATCACCAAGAAACAAAAGCTGCTACAGAAATGTCTAGGACATGGTCTGGACACCATACTGCTATAGATGCAGAACTGCATGTAGTCCATGTTTGTCAATGTAACCTCATCAAAACCAGCTATAATACAGCTAGGCCCAGGGAAAAAAAGCCTTCCTGAACACTTGTTACACACAGGTTTTCTGCTTTATCCCTAACTATCCTCTTGATTAATGAATGGTGGGAAAGAGCCACTACGGAATATTCACACTTTGAAGCAATTAGCCTATCAGTTTCATCTGAGATAGCTGTTTTGGTTACTGACAATTATGTTTGACCTTCAGTACCTTGTACTTTACCAGTACCTTATCAGACTATCTATAACTAATTTCTAATCAGAAAAAGAAACCGTACCAGATAAAAACTTCACCTTGAACAGTTAAGTCTCAGCAATATATGCCAGAACATGACAAATCAAATGTTTACATGCCTAAAGCAACAAGTTAACCAGAGGCCAGTATAAAGTTGTTCAAACTTTAAAGGCAGAAACAGAATCTTCCTAAGGAAACCACGGCATCATGTCTTGGTAGGATTATGGATCTCTTTCTGCTACTGAGCTGGGAAAGATCCTGACACAGTTACAGAAAGCCAAGAACGCTGCACTGGATACCAGGCTTGATGACACAAAGCTGGGTGGTGTCACTGACAACCCAGCAGACTGTGCTGTTGTCCAGCGAGACGTGGAGAGCTGGGCAGAGAGAAACTTAATGAAATATAACCAGCGTAAGTGTAGAGTCTTGCATGTGGGCAAGAACAACCCCAGGTACCAGTATAGGTTGAGAGAGGTCATTCTTCCCCTCTTCTCTGCACTGGTGAGACCACATCTGGAGTATTGTGTCCAGCTCCGGGCCCCTTAGTTCAAGAAGGGCAGGGCAACGCTGGAGGGAGTCTAGCGCAGAGCAACAACGATGATGAAGGAAGTGGAGCACCTACCTCCCTTATGAGGAAAGGCTGAGGGAGCTGGGTCTCTTTAGGTTGGAGGAGACTGAGGGGTGACCTCATTAATGTCTACAAATATGTGAGGGGTGGGTGTCAGGAGGATCGAGCTAGGCTCTTCTCAATGTCATCTAGTGATAGGACGAGGGGCAATGGGTATAAGCTGGAACAATAGGATGTTCCACATAAATATCAGAATGAACGTCTTCACAGTGAGGGTGATGGAGCACAGAAAGACTGCCCATCTTTGGAGATGTTTAAAACCTGCTTGGATTATGTTCCTGTATGACTTGGTCTAGACGATCCTGCTGTGTTGGTGGGACTGGACTAGATGATCTTTCGAGGTCCCTTTCAATCCCTAATGAGTCTATGATACCAGCTTCAGGTAGCTTTAACCAAATTTCATATATCCTGGTTTCCACAAATCAGGATTGGAGAATACCTGCAAAAGGAGAGGACCTAAACAGATACTACAGACACCTGAGAATGCTCAAGAAGCAAAGCTTATTCGTGCAGCTTGTGTAATTTGCACGAGATAAACTCTAAGACTGTTACAGATTTCCAGTGAAACCCAAGGCCTGTCTGGTTTTTCTTTTATAAATATACAACAACTTATTATTTCTAATAAATATCAAGTTCTGTTTTAAAAGCAGTAGAAATTAAAGTTTAATTTTGCCTTTAAAATACTCTTTCAGCTATGTGCTGGTTTTGTCCCAGATAGAATTATTTTTCTTCGTAACATCTTGTATAGTTCCGTGGTTTGGATTTGTGACCAAAACAGTAACAACAACACAGGAATGTTTTAATTATTGCTGAACAGTGCTGAAGGCTATCTCTGCTTATCACTGCCTATCACAGCAGAGCTGCTTATCACAGCAAGCAGGCCGGGTGTGATCAAAAGCCTGGGAGGAGACAGAGTCAAGATAGCTAACTCCAAATGACCAAAGGGACATCACATATCGTGTAACACCATGCTCAGCAACAGAAGCTGTGGAGAATAAGGAGGGTGATGGGGATGCTTGGAATTATGGGTGCACTTGCCTCCCCAAGTAACTCGTAAGAGTGATGGAGCCCTGCTTTCCTGGAGATGGCTGAACACCTGCTTGCTGAAAAACAGTGAAGGAATTAATTAAATATGTTGCTTATACGCACAGCTTTTGGTTTACATATTAAATTGACTTTACCTTGACCTACAGGTTTTCTCACATTTACCCTTCCAATTTTCACCCCATCCTGCTGTGGGAAATGACAAACTGCCAGCTGGAGTTAAACTGCAATGAGTGGATATCTGAATACGGTTATTTCATGGCATGTCAATCTTTCAGGGGCTCTTGGTGTTTTTAAACAGCTGTCATTCTCAGATAAGACAAATTAAGGATGGCTTTAAATACTATATAGACTGACAAACAGTTGGGTTTATATGAAAAGACAGTATGTTTAAACTTTTTCATTATCAAACACAGCATCACCTTGATTTTAAGGCTTTTGCAAAGTTTAATTTATAATTTTCAGAAGTTATCTTCAAAACAGTCCTCAGGAAACTATGGTAAACCAGAAACTGACAGCCCTGGATATATCACAAGTCAGGGTCAACACCTGCTAATAATTTGATAATTTTACACACTCAGTCAAAAAGACTGACTCATAAAAGACAACACTCATGCATGCAAACAAGTTGTCATGGGTTGAGGCTCAGCCAGCCACAAGACAAATGGCAGATCCTCTATTTATCTTTCTCCCTTCTCAAATGGGGAAGAGAAAGCAAATAAAGGAGAAACCTATGAATTAGAAAGCAAAACTACAACGGTTTTAATGAAAGCAATAATATGAAATACAAAACCAATAACAAACTCATCCCCATGACAGCAATTACACCATGGTCACTGGTCATGATGCTGACAGCAGTGAAGTCCAAAACTAGACTCAGAGGAACACAGGAGTTAGATTCTGAAACCAGAATTCAGAAACCCAGATTCCTGAATCCTGATTCCAGATTTAGGAATTTAGGATAGAGATTGAAGGCAGAACAGAGTTCTCCTTGGACACTGGCCATTGAGGAAGAGAGGCAAAGAAGGAAGAGGGCAAGAGCATTGACCCTTGTAATGCCTTGGCTTTACACTCAATCTGATGTATACAGGATTGAATACCTTGTTGGTAAGTGTTGGGTCCCCTGTCCTGTTCACTCCTCTCCATAGATGCAGCCTCTCACCTACTGCACCCCAACATGGGACACGAGACAACATGGGCAGGTCTTCATAGGAGCAAGTAAGAGGCTTTCTGCCTAACAACCCTTGGCAGTAACAGTAAACATCAAGCAATACCACTTGTAGAGGCAGACACTGCACAAATACCCCCTTATTTCAGAAAGTAATGGTTAGAAGAAACAGAGATGGAAAGTAAAATCATTGAACAAACTTAGTCCTGTTCTAACTCAAATCAGGAAACAAGTATGAACATGTCACATTACATTATACTACATATTCCAGTTACAACCTACTACAGGAGCCAAACCAAATGACAGGAGTCCAGTTCTGTTACCTCCATTAAGCACAGCTAAAATGGCAATTAAAATGGCTGCCAGAGAAGAACAGTAGTTAGCGTAGCAAAAATATAACTATCAGAGGATCTGGACCATGCCTTATGACCCAGACTCAGGCAGACAGCATATAGCTCTTCAGAA
Organism: Rhinopomastus cyanomelas; assembly: GCA_013400115.1. NCBI lineage: Eukaryota > Metazoa > Chordata > Aves > Bucerotiformes > Rhinopomastidae > Rhinopomastus > Rhinopomastus cyanomelas. The sequence continues at coordinate 268,932 of VXBP01004607.1, forward strand.
ATTTTAAACTTAGCCTACGCCAAGGATTCACAGAATGTCACAAACACACATATTTCCTGAACATACATGCCTGTGAAATTTCTGAGTGACTCCTGAGCTGAAATAAAATCGGGTGAAGAGTCCAATAGCCAAGATACCCAACTGCCAAGACATTCAAGTGGGCAGGATAACCATTAGCCTTCTTTACTTGCTTTCTAGAAAACAGATTTCTAGTGAGAGGTCTGTTGTTCCATTCCAATTTGCAATGGCAATAACAAACATGATGTTATCCTCTTTTACTGGACACTATGTTCTGTGGCAATAACTGTTGTATAGTTTTGACTTACAAAGCTATACAAACAAGTTTTCACATTTATATTTGGCTGAAATTATAGCCCTACATGTTTGTACATCCTCTTTTCCCTTAACAGAATAGACACACACAGTAGTTCATCTGCTTGTCTAAATCCCATTCCTGGCTTCCTGTCAGTCAAAACACAGTATGATGACAAAAGATCACCGCCACACTGTTCTGGTTCTCAGATTAACCAGATCATTGGCACACATTAGAGAAAACAGTAACATGCTCAGTAAAAAATAATAGGATACAAGTAATCATACTAGAATGAACACCCACACACTTCCTCATACCCTGGGTTTAACACCAAAGAACTTAACACATCAATGTCCAGTAGAATTGCACCAATTAATCTTGGATACAGACTTTGTTTTCTGCAAAGGTATTGTACAGTAATGAAGGGCTTAATACTTTCCTTACACATATCCCAGTGGGGTCTTTACTGCTTCCTCTATAATTGTCATTGCTAGATTCAATGGATATCATTAAATACATTTGGGTTTCTGTGCCTACCTAGTTTTACTTCTGTGCAAAAACCAAACACATATTGCAGATCTTTGAAATAAACTGATAAACGAGCCAGGAGATTATACACACACACCCTGTCCTAAATGACAGTCCTTGACAGAGTACCATATCTACAGCTTACTCACTGTTTTCAAGTGCCTATCTGTGTCCTTCCATTACAAAAATCCCAGAAATATAAATACCAGTTGAAACGAGTAGGTGGAGCTTAGCTACACATTCACATGGCATGCTTTACAAAAGACAGACCAGTGTCATGTACTGATTGATCAGAGAAAGAAAAAGCAAGTGACTTAAGTTCATGGATTTGCCTGGGACCGAATTAAGGAGGTTCACACCACAGGTCCACACAAAAATTAAATTTATTAAAGTTAATATACACTTGCTCAAAGAATAAAAGACAAGAAAAGGAAAAAGAGAAAGTTAAGTGTTTCATACCACTACCTTGTGCTGTAGTGACATCTCACTTGGTCTGTTTCCCTTGGCTCCATAAATCATTAATGTCTTTAGCTCCATGATGAGGTGAGGTGGAGTATGTACACCCACCTTTATCTGGATCCCCTTTTTATCCCCTGCTGTGAGGGGCATCACCCCCACCATGATGTGAAAGAAGATGGCAACTATGTGTATACATGCCCCAGAAGAGTAAGGGCAGCATTAGCCCTGTCCATCCCTTGAGTCAGATGTCATGAGAGACCCTGTATCTTATTATTTTTGGCACTGTATACAGAAAATAGTATTTTTCTTGATGAACTTGGGCAAAACCAATGGTGAGGCAAGGTTATCCATCCTCTGATGTGCTCCTGGTCAGGCATATCTTGTTATGCTCCCACTGCAGAGCAGATACGTCTATCAGCTTCCGGTCAGCTTGGCTTCTGAAGTGGCAAAGCTGCTCTGCTATTCCCCCTCTCACACTATTTCAGATATTAACCGGGTTTTTTTGGTCAGTGTGATTACAGACAATGCAAAAAACAGTGACATTTTTTGGAGAAATTAAGTAAGAAGTCACACAGCCGATAAACATGTAAGATGGCAAAGAAACATAATAGGGCGAGAAGGAAGAAGGAATAATTAGATAATCATATTACCACCAATATTTCTCACAAAGTGTTCACCATTAAGTATCAGTTTAGACCAACTGTCTGATTCAGTCTGGCTGTTCTCACTGATGAAAGCAATTCTGTCAGTTAAAGGGAGACCACTCAGTGACCATGGGAGCACTCCGCAAGATGTTACAATATGATTGGCACAACAAAAGCCAAATAATATTCTACTAGTCTTTGGCACTGTGGATATTCAACAACAAAATGAGCATTCAGCGAGCTCAGACAAACTGCTGCTTAGCCCAGCATTCACTGGTGCCCTGAAAGAGAAGCGTACTCATTCTCTGACAACCACCTAGTTTTCAAGTCTTACAACAGGTTCTCATCACAAGCTAGAAATGCCAGGTGTTACAGTACAGTGTGTGATCTTTTTAAATTTTACATTGTAGAATTCAGAGATTTTAATTCAAGACATTCATTTTTAGTCAAATCAAAGAAATAAAACAAATAAAAATTCATCATATAAATTTATATTCTGTCAGAGGAAAATTAATCGGGCTAGCATGCGCTTTCAAAATGTAGACTTTGTTAGCATGGAGTTTATTTAAAAGACCTACTGGAAATGTTACTTCTTCACTGCACAACCTAATTATAGGTAAGAAAAAAAATCTTTGTGTGCTGTGACGAGAATGAAAGCAAAAAATGGGAAAGAGACTGAAATTAGTGACTCAAAAAGCGAACTAACAACTCCAAGATCATGGAACCATTATAGCTGGAAAGGACCTCCAGGATCATCAAGTCTACCCTTCATCCCAACATCTCCCTAACTACTAGGCCATGGCCCCAAATGCTGTAACTGCTCATTCTTTAAATACCTTCAGGGACAGTGACTCCACACCTCCCAGTGCCCAATCACCCTCTCAGCTGGGAACCCTTCTGAAGAGCCTGGCTTTGAACCTCAGCACTCCTTACCATGCTGTCTCCTCTAGTATCAGCAAACAAATGCATGACCACCTACAAAAAGCACAGTGCCATTCTGTTGTTACAGTAGAACTTCTACTTCCATTTAGAGATAGCTATGTCATGAATATTTACAGGATTAAAACACACTCACGATAGCAGCTTAATTAGGTCTACCCCATGAGACAATTGCTCTTCTCTGGACTAAGCTGTCCTATCAGAAGTTCAAAGTAAATTTTCATTACCTCTTCCTGCAAAATTTTCAGAAAATACATAAGATTAAGGCTCTTCCTGAAATACTGTAGCTGACTTTTTTTTAAAACACAAGTTTTATTGACAAAGCTTTTCAAAGCTTCTCTTTATGCAAAGTGACTTCCCATTTCTACTTCTCTACCATCTTCCAAATACACTGACTACAAAAACAAAGGGACACAACAAAACTGTTAGTCAAACCGCCCAATACAAAGGCTACTTCTTTGCCAGTTTTTGCAGTTAGAGGAATTTTCAATAACTATTTTTAATCATTAAGATGAAGACTTTTCATTTTAACTGTTATTTAGACAACAAATCTATCTTATCTGTTGCAGCTTCAATTCTACACTGTATCTTTTAAGGCGTTATTTATGTTACACTGCAGTCTTTCTTAGGACATAGAACAAGGCTCCAATAGGACACACTGTATCACACAGAGAAACCTATTGATAAAATTCTTGTCAGCTGCAGATTTGTATCTTTTGCTGTCTGTTCAAAGCAACTTTCCACAGATCTTTTTCTAGCAATGCACAGATTATGCATCTACAAAAAAAAACAACACAGAAAACACAGTGATTTGAGAGAAGGCAACTGACTTTAAAATACATTTAAAACTCTCTTTTGTAAGGATAAGCAACCAAGATAAAGAAAGGAGCATGCTCTGATCCCATTACTGTAAAGGTCAGGGACAGGAAACTCTTCAGGGAAAGAAGAAATGGAATAATTTCCTTTTTAAAAGGACACATGTGCACAGGAAAAACAGAGTTCTTCCAGAAGATACTGCCAACACATACAGGTGAAACAAGATTGTACAACTTAGCAGGAAAAGCTGCTGCTAAAATGAATGAAAATATGTATTTTTCAGAACAAGGGCCTACATTACTCATTCCATTAAACTCCTGACATGGAAAGCATATACCACTTAGTGACACAGTCAATGTAAGTTTTCAGAATTTCCCGACTGATCTCTCTGAATAGCTGAAGCCTCTTTCCTTAAGCCACTCCCAGCCTCCTCTCCTGCCCAGGCAAAGGCCAGTGGTGCTGAGATATGCGCCGACCTCAGCAGAAAAAGGCCAGCAAGGAAGTAAGTTTCTTAAAGTTTCTTCAGACAGGGGTGGGGGCGAAGCCTCGGCGTGCAGCCGGACAAAGCAAAGGGGCTGTTATCAACCCGCAGAGTTCATAGGGAGAGGGCTCGCGGAATTGACGCAGTGTGTGGAGAAAAGGGTGAACAAACAAGAGCCCAGCAGTGCCAGAGGATGTACTGGCAATCTAGCGCGGCGGTACTTGGAGACAAGAGTGTTCGGTTTATCCTGGCAGCAAAAGACCTGAGTGACAACATCCGTGCCGCGGGTTCCCTCTCCCCGCCTCAACAGCTGAGGAGCCGCCACTCTCAAAGCAGGGGCAAGAGATGGGATCGGGCTGAGCAAGGGGCCGTGGGGCCGGGCATCGGGCCGTGAGGCTGAGCAGGGGGGCTTGCACGGGGCCGTGAGGCCGGCGGCCTGCGGGGCAGGGTCGGGCCCAGCGGGCAGGCTCCTGCGCGGCCGCGGTGCCTCGGCTCCTGACGCAGTAGACGAGCCTCACCTCTAGCGTGGACACGGTGCTAGTGAACAGGTCCTCTCCGTCCTCAAGTTCCTCGAAGTCCGCCGGGCGAACCTCCCCCAGCGGCGGAGGTTCCCTCTCGGCCGCCATCTTTCCGCCGGTCTGGGTCCTGCGATCACGTGATCGACACCCCGTTGTCTCCCACGTGATGGGATCGGGGAGGACGTTGGCCTAGAACTAGAAGAATCTGGAGCGAGCTGCGTCAGGAGCTTGTTCTCTACTCGCCGGAGGGTTGGACTGTATTTAAAGATCCATTCTAACCCAAAGCATTCTGTGTTTCCAAATAGAGGACATTTACAACAAAGAGTTTCAACGACAGTGACAATATGTTTCCTTAGACATGGAGAGGTAGAGGGAGTGCCTAGGCTTACTCCTGTTTTTGTCAAAGCAGGAAAGGTTGTTTGCTAGTCTAGTAAAAGGTGGATTCTGAGACTGGCATATCTACAGTCTCACTGTTGATAGCAGCTCTAGTAATTTGTTTGTTATTTCCCGGGTTGGGTAGCACAGGAATGGGACATTTTTAAGCTTCTCTGTATATCCCTTTTTTGTGCAAGAATAGTAGTCACGCCTCATATAGTTCACAGTGACCATGAGAGTCTCACATTTTCACTCTGTTCCTAAAGTCAGCCCGTTGCTGTTCAGTACATAACACTCGAGGTTTTTTTTAACACTTAAAAAAGCAGAGTAAGAAATGAAAAAAACAAATCCAAAACTCTTTAGAACTTGCTAACATCTTGTATCCAGAAGTGCAGGTCTCTAATCTGTATTTCTGTCGGTGGTACTATCATTAATGTGCTTACTGCCTGTACAATTTCTGGTCATATTCCTGTTACACTACGCTGTTCCTGGAAGCTTTTCTAAAACCAGCACATACATGCTTTATCTAGCAATTATGACTCAATTACTTTAGTAATAATGCTGTATCCTTTCAACGTATACATTAGGGTATCTCACCGCAATTTTATTTACTGTTATTAGAATGATTATCTGATATGTATTAAACTTTTTAGATTTCTATCATAGTACTTAGGTGTTTAATAGTTTTCTACTAAACTCACTAGTTCTTTGACTGCACCAAAATTCAGGCCCATGCCTATAATGCCTATGTGGTTAGAGTGCAAATAAGCTCTCTGAAATATCCTGAAGTAGTCATCTGTCAAGCCAATTGAATATGCTACAGAAGTAGAATAAAATGAATTGCAAACAAGATGTCTGCTATGGTTTGGTTTTATTTTTTTGTCACTCATTAAGGAAGGTGTGTAAAGAGTTTAGCATCCCTAGTTCAAAGTAATGTTGCATTTATAGGTTGGCCTTTTTCTAGTTTGTCCATACTTCTGACATCTGTGACCACAGGAATCTATTACAGGCAATTTTGTGACAGAGGGGTCAAGGAGTAATACAGAAGTAGCTACAGGACTTGTTCTTTTTTAATGATCAAGATTTCAGTTTGAAAATTGTGGATTAGTAAAGGTGTGAAAAAACAGAGCAAAGTCATTAATGATGCAGGAAAACATGGGATGATTGCAAGATACGTTATTGCAAGACCCCAAACCTCAGTTTAAAGCCAAGCCTCATCTTTGTCAACATTGGTATTACTATGTATTACAAACATGTAATAACTCTACCTCATTCTAGTAAGTTGGAATCTGAGGGAATTATGCAACTTTTCATTAATGCATTCCAAGTTTCTTCAGCTGTGGACCATTTTTCTTTTCCTCAGATGGGAGACAAGATCAGAGATAGTCCTCCTTTTCTGCAGCTAGCATGTGGTACTCCATTAGGAGCTGCTCAGGAATGCTTCCCAAGTCTTGCCATCACTGTGTGACCAGGGCAGAATTTAACATTACTATTTATTTTTCTCTAATTTCTCTAGGGAAAATTTAATCTACCAAGAACATCAGAATTAGAAACATAATGAAAACAGTTTTAAAATTGGAGAGGAAAAAAACCCCAAACAAAACAAAGCAAGAATCCATTTCCAAACATTCATTTTCAGAAGAATAAAAGTCACCTGCTGAAAGCACCCACTGTAACTGAACTTGCATCTCAGTATACATCTTTATACTGGTTATCTATCACAGCATATAGCAGTACTCTCTACATCTAATGAGAGCACAAAATAGGGGTTTTTATTGTTATCACTTGATAGGTGAAAAAAAGTATACTGTCTTTCATCATGACATTTGTTGAGCTAATCTTAACTTAGAGGAATAGAGGAGAGAGTAGGGGAGAAGAAGAGGCTTTCTTCAGATGGGAGAACCTTACAGATAGTCATAGAAAAAGGCTGGAGGTATAGAAGGTGATACCGTGGAAAGAAATGAAAGTGACATACCACAAAAACTGGTATAATTGCCTGTCCAGGTCACCATCATAAATGTAACTATCAAGAGCATGGAATTTTTCTGCCAAGTCTTGAGCCTGCAGGAAGAAAATATAGTGCTAGCTGATTCATCCATGTGTATAAAAGGAGAGGGTGATGTTACAACTTGTTCTTTGGGATCCATAAAGCACAGTATTTGATATTTGTATTCCATACACTGGAGACAATGTATTTTGCTTGTTCTCATGAATTTGAAGCCATTTGCTAAGCTAGAAGGTTTCCGAAGAACTTGTAAAGGTTCAGGGTTTTGGGTTTCAGCAATTCCTCTGCTGTAGTTATGCATGTGCAAAATGAGGTGTTCTGTCTTCTCTTTTACAGGTGGTCAGTGCTTTAAAAGAGTTTGTCCATATTAGCTTGCTGTGTGACATTGATTTGAGGTAATTAACTTTGATTTCAAAGCAGAAGCTAAGAGAAGGGAAATCTGCTCTCTGAGAGCATTGCTGAAAATTTAGGAATCATAGAATCATAGAATCATAGAATCATTACGGATCGGAAGGGACCTCGAAAGATCATCTAGTCCAATCCGCCTGCAACAGCAGGATCACCTAAACCAAGTCACACAGGAACACATCCAGTTGGGTCTTGAACATCTCCAGAGAAGGAGACTCCACAACCCCCCTGGGCAGCCTGTTCCAGTGCTCCGTCACCCTCACCATGAAGAAGTTCCTTCTCAGGTTGATGTGGAACCTCCTATGTTCCAGCTTACAACCATTGCCCCTTGTCCTATCACTACATGACACCGAGAACAGCCCAGTGCCATCCTCCTGACACCCACCCCTCAAATATTTGTAGACATTAATGAGGTCGCCCCTCAGTCTCCTCTTCTCCAAGCTAAAGAGACCCAGCTCCCTCAACCTCTCCTCATAAGGGAGGTGTTCCACCTCTCTTATCATCTTTGTTGCCCTACGCTGAACTCTCTCCAGCAGCTCCACATCCCTCTTGTACTGAGGAGCCCAGAACTGGACACAATACTCCAGGTGTGGTCTCACCAGGGCAGAGTAGAGGGGGAGAAGAACCTCTCTTGATCTGCTAACCACCCCTCTTCTAATCCACCCCAGGATGCTGTTGGCCTTCTTGGCCACAAGAGCACATTGCTGGCTCATAGTCATCTTGTTGTCCACCAGGACCCCCAAGTCCCTTTTCCCTACACTACACTCCAACCGGTCAGTCCCCAGCCTATACTGGTACCTGGGGTTGTTCTCCAACACATAGCCCTAAAACCTTGAACTTCAGCCTTCCTATGCTTTTTGGGGTAGCTTTAGCTAGCTAAAAGGTCAGAATCTAGGCTAAGATATTCAGCTCCGTTTGTAGGCTACAGGAGAAAGACTTCTCTAATATTCTACCTGTCTTTAACTCTTACACTAGGGTAGATTGCCTGATGAATGAGAAATACTTATTCAGCAAAGAATATGCATATATTCTAAATTATAAACTCTCTAGGTTATTGAGCCTTAAACTTCAACATAGATTGTTGTCTGATTATGGCATTTATCTTCATAAAAATTGTAAGGTAAATATAGAATTTACCTGACTCAAAATACTCAAGCCAAAATTAACCAGAGAAAAAACTAGTTTCCTCCCCTCCAGACACAGTGACATATGTAGTGAGCCTTTAAAAAAACATTAGCCCTAAAATTAAAGAAAACAAAATTCACACTGAAACTTTAAGGTAGCATTTGTATGGATTAAGAGAGTTAGGTGCTAGGAAAAAGCTGTTTCAAATATCTTGACTAATTTTTTTTTTCAGAGCTGTCATTTTTTGGGATTCTTTTGTGATTTTTGTCTTTGAAAATTGCAGCCAAATTTCTGCCCCTCTGCCAAAAAGCCCCAAACCAGAGGGGGTTGTCCAGCATAAGAGGTACGGAACTTTTGATTTTGTGTTTGCAGCTCCTCTTCTTCTCCTTGTACTTCACTTTTAATCTGTTTTCAGAGTTTCATGTTTCAGAGCACATGGTGCTGATCTAGGTGCAGTGGCCATCTTGCCCTGGGAATTCATTGAATAGAGAGTGGTACCTCAAGGATCAGCAGAAGGAAGGATTTGTCTGAATTCCATAGTTTGCTGAAATGGAAAGAGTTCTCCCCCCAATAGTGACAGTAGTAATTGGCATTTTGGAAATGGAGGTCTGGTGCTGAAGCACATGAAATAGAGGTCTGGACTTTAACATGCCCACCAACACTGAGGGTCGTACATGAACTTGATGGACACTCTTCCACAAGAAGCATCCACTGATACTTTTCCCACTCTGTGAGCATATAAGATAAGGGCATGTGAAAGCACTATTTTTCATCAAAACTTGCACACAAGTATGTAATTGAACCAGTATTTATTTCAAAGTTCCAAGGCCCAAATGCAGCTGTAATTTACATCATTTACAATTTTGCTATAAACTGACTTGGGGCATCTGTCTACATTATAGCCAGATCAGGCAAACAATAAGTAGGAAAAATGAAAACTTGCTAACAAAATTGATTTACACCAAATAACACTGTTTCTAGCTGTTATAACAATTAGTTTCTCAATTTAGTGTTGATTAGAGATTTCCCACTAAGTAACAGAAAAGCTTACAAATATCCACTGAACAGCATAGTAAAATAAGAGTCTGGTTCTATTGCAACTACACCTAATACATGTATTTGTGTATGTAGTACATCTTTCTGTTTTTTTCTTTAATATAATTTCAGACCTGTTAAGCCAAAATCTGGCTTTACCACATTGTCCTTCTTTGACAAATTTTATTTTGCTGTGCTGCAGGTAAACTTACCCTGTGGAGACATGTTTAGGCTTAGAAAATCCATTTCTTTCAGGCTTGTGCTTCAAGTGATAATTGATGCTAAACACAGGGTAAGAAGAAAAAGATTAATTTCTCAAGAACATTAAGAAAGCAATCAACATATTTTCTAAAGTTAATAATCACATTTTCAAATTTTCTCATTAAAAACCAGCCTCAAGACCTCAGGGAAGTCCTTAGAGGAGCATGTGGTCGTGATACAGCCAGGAATCCATTGATAGAGATAGAAGCTTCAGGAACAAACCATTGAGATTCAATTGATGTCTTAGAAGGGATGTTTTAAGAGCTTGACATACCTAAACTGGAAATACAGCTACAGAAGACTGTATGCTGTTTTCTAACCTTCTATTTATTGAGTTTGTGTTGTATCCTACAATGAATTTTCTTTCTTTTTAAAATTTTGTTTTATTAACCCAGCATTGCATACATCAAAAAACAGCACATCAAGCATCTCATTTCAATATTATAAGCTACATGTGTGATTCTGTGAGTGAGTTCATTAGTGAAATCACTGAACACATCCAGGATTAATTCAGTATAAGCTTAAAGAGATATTAAGGAAATTGTGACACATGGTGGGATTGTCTTAACTTCACCTAACATAACAAACATAACATAACATAACATAACATAACATAACATAACATAACATAACATAACATAACATAACATAACATAGCATAACATAACATAACGTAGCCTAACCTAGTCTAACCAGTTCTTGAACTGCCTTAAGGAGGAACTTTCTATCTGCCCTGATTTGAGTCAGAACAGAACTGATTCCATTCAGTGTTTTATTTTCATCCCAGTTTCTTCTAGTTGATTTCACTTTCTGAAGTTAATGGTGTATTTGAGCAGACAGTGTCTGCTTCTCCAAGTGATATTGCTTGATGTTCACCATTAGTACCAGGGCTTGGTATGCAGGATGGCTCTTGCTTACACTTGCCTCTGTGAAGACCAAGGTCACTGCTAAATCTTGTGTGGCACATTGGAGTACAGTAAGTGACAGTCTGTACCTGTGGGGAGGAGTGAACAAGACAGAGGACCTTACATTGACTAACACGTATTCCATCTCATATACATCTTATTGGATATAAAGATAAGGGACCACAAGGACCAGAAAGCTTGCTGTCTTAGCTCTTGCCTTTCTTCCTCAATGGCTGGTGTCCCAGGAGAACTCTGTTCATTTTGCCTTTGATCCCAGTCAATGCATTTCTGAATAGTGTTTTGCAATCCAACTCCTGCATTCAGTTCCCCTCTGCCTCTGGCTGAGTCCAGTCTGTGACTTTCCTGGCGTCTGCATCACTGGTAACGTTGATGTAATTGCTATCGGGAGGGTTATTGGTATTGGCTTTGTATGCATTTCATATTTTCAATATTTTAATTAAAGACACAAGATGTGTACATCCATGCAAAAAAAGCATATGGAGGAAGGGTAGTGAAATAGTGTATGTGTATATAGATACTGCATATACTGATATGCATATAACTCTCAAAGGTTTGAAAAGCAAATTTTTGATGGTGGAGCAGTTCCTTCTTAGATAATGAAGAGATGATTGGTGGTAATCAACATGGCTTCACGAAGGGCAAAAAATGCCTGATGAACCTGGTTTCGTTTCTTAATGAAGTCATCACATCAGTGTATTAAATGAAGAGCAACTGATGTAATCTACTTTGACATCACTGGAATGGACTGCCCAGGGAGGCGGTGGAGTGCCTTTGAAAAGGCAGTTATTGCCATGTTCTAGCTGGTTGTGGTGATGTTAGGTCATAGGCTGCACTTGATGATCTCAAAGGTGTTTTCCAGCCTCAATAATTCTGTGATTCTGTGACAGATGGACCACTCACTCAATAAGTAACTAGCTGGATAGTTGCATCCAAAGAGATGCAGTCAACAGCTCAATGTTCCAGTAGAGAACAGTGATGAGTGGCGCCCCTCAGGGGTCAATGCTTGGACCAGTGTTGTTGAATGTCTTTGCCAGAATATGGAATTAAGTGCACCCTCCGGAAGTTTTGGGATGACACCAAGCTCTGTGATGCTGTTGACATGCTGGAGGAAAAAGATGCCATCCAGAGAGATCTTGAGAGGTGGGCCCATGCCAGCTTCATGAAGTGCAACAAGGACAAGTGCAAGGTCCTACACCTGGGTTGTAGCAATCCCAAGCACAAATACAGGTAGTGCAGAAAATTGCTTGAGAACAAACTCAAGGAGAAAGGCTTGAGGATGCTGATAGATGAAAAACGCAACATCAATCATCAAGTGCTTGCAGCCCAGAAGGCCAACCATATCCTGGTCTGCATCAAAAAAAGTGTAGCCAGAAGTTTGTGGAAGTGATCCTCTCCCTCTACTCTGCTCTCATGAACCCCAGTTGGAGTACTGTGTACAATTCTGCAGCCCCCAATACAAGAAGGACATCGAACTGCTGGAGCAGATCCAGAGGAGGACCACAGTCAGAGGGATGGCAACACTTCTCCCAGGGTGGATGTATGGGATAGATTGCAAGAGTTTTAGCTGTTCAGAAGAGGAGGCTCTGGGGAGGCCTTATAGCAGCCTTCCAGCACTTTGAGGGGAACTACAAGCAGGGAAAGGGCTTTTTACAAGAGTTTGTAGTGATAGGATAAAGGGAAATATCTTTATGCTGGAAAAGAGTAGATTTAGATTAGACATTAGGAGGCAATTCTTTACAGTAAGGGTGATGAGACACTGGAACAGGTTGCTCAGGGAGGTCATGGATGCCCCTTCCCTGGCAGTGTTCAAGGGCAGGTTGGATGGGACCTTGGGCAACCTGGTTTAGTGGAAGTTGTACATCCCCATTGCAGGGGATTTGAAACTAGATGAACTTTAAGGTCCTTTCCAAACCAGACCATACTGTGATCTACGGAGAAAAGATAAGGAAGGGTGAAATTTTCTCAAAGAACAGAAGCCATCTCCTGCTCAGCATTCTCTCTGCCCCATGCTCCAAGAAATATCTAGCAGTGATCATTACATACTCTCAGTGAATTGAAAGTGTGGTAAATCTTGAGGCAGTATGTACGCGCTCCTTTGTCTTTGTTGCCTACTGAGAATACAGTTGGAGTATTCAGGAGCTGGCAATGAAATCATAGACAAAAATATAAAGATATGGCCATTTGCTTACTTTATGCCCTGAGACAATATGTGATTCAGGGTGGAATTAGGAGTATTTAATATATCATCATCCTGAGTTAAAATCATTATTAATGTAACCTGGTTGAGCAATACATGGGATAATTTAAGTGTTTTTCAAGGGCTTATAAATTTTTACTTAAGCCTTTCAAAACATAGAGGGAATTAAATTCTTCTTTGTGGTTCTGATAGGTGAAAATACTGACTTGGTACCGATCGTTAGAATCAAGCCTTTAAATACCCAAATTGAATTGAATGGAAAACATTAGTAACTATGACTTCAGTATCATGGGAATGCGTTGTGGGTTCTCTGGTTTGGAAAGAAAATGTTATTTAGAAAGCCACTTCTCTTACAAAACCATTAACATAAACCATCAGCCGTAGGAAATCTCCATACTGTTATTTAACCAGAAATTTGAAACAATTAAGCCAGTGCTATTTTGGACTACTGAGCGATTTTGTTCTCTTATAACATCTCTGAGCTGTTGCCAAGAATGTGTTTCTCCTGCTATGTCAGTACGTTGACACACAATCTATTACTTTAGATGAGCATGTTACTTTTGGCAAAATTAATTTGTCTCAGTAGAAGGATTTTGCATGTTTTCCTCACAGAAAAACAATACATTGGATTTTGCTTTTCCTGGAGATTTATGTCAAGACTGGAATAAACATCACGTTACTTTATGAATGCACTAAATTAAGATACTTCTTTTTCTATCACAGGTGTTTGAATAACACTTGGAAGCATGGCTTATACCCAGACATGCTCCAGTGTTGCCACTCATCTCCTCACATTCTGTATTTTCAGACTTTCTTTTACAATGTATGGTCTCAAATAGTTATTTTCTTGAGACATTACTGATCCTGCTGTGTTATAGCTGGAGATTAGTAGCCTTCCTCTGGTGGCTAACTTCATACCATGACTGTCCAGGGACTACAATTTCTCTAGGTTAAATAACTTAATTGGTGAGGAACTATGTGCATCAAACTTACAGAGATCTACACTGGAAAAGCACCATAAAATCTGGGCATCAGTTAGCCAGGTAAAAAGTACTTCACACAGTTTCCATTTGAGAAGACATGGAATGGAAGTGAACAAAGCAGTAAAAATACCTTAAAATATTGAAAGATGCTAATCTGCTGAATCAGAGCCTTTAGACATTACTGACTGGCAACTTTTAGTTTGTTGTCTTTAGAAAAACCATTTAACTTGATAGCTTTGAGTAATTACTGTAATACACATTTTTAAAGACACATCTGCTTCCCAGAGAAGCAATCTGAAACTGATGGGAAGTGGCAACATGCTATTGTCTCACCCCTCTTCCAAAATGAGGAGTCAACAACTCATATCAAAAAAGGAATAGTCAATGCTTCATCTTCAAAATGCAAAGACGATGTAAACTGATTCCATAGATACCTATAGGTGGGTCAGTTCTTCAGCTCTAATTTAATTGAAAAACAGAATCAGACTTAATGTTTCTAGACACTTCATAGGTAAGTGAGAGGGCCTAAAAGAGAATTAAATTCTGAAATTAATGAATTTGAGATTTGTGTGTTAGAATTTTTTAATAATAAGTTTCACAGTCAGATAGCAAATATGAAATTCACAAATGCAAAAAAAGGACTGACTGGTGAGAAAACAAAACTGCATTAGGGAACAGACAATGTAGAGTAGACCACAAGTTTATTCTGGGGGCATAACCTGTAAAATAGGCAGTTTTCATTCTGGGAATATTAACAGCAGTATTTTATATAACACATGAGAGACAGGTTGTTAGGATTTTTACCTTAAGTCACTGTTCAGACCCAAGGTTAAGAATATTATGTCTGCAAAGCACAGTAGGAAAGATTCTTCAAGGGACAACAGTAAGAAGAATAAGAGGTTAAATAACACAGTCTGCGAGGAAGAGCTGAGAAAACAATGGTGGGTATGATACTACTGTAATATATGAGAAGTAGCAAAGAATGGCTCAAAGAAAAGTGTTGGTGAACCATTAGAGGAAATGGCTACAAACGTCACCGGGGGAGGTTTAGGCCAGATATTAGGAAGAATGTATTCATCAAAAATTTATCAAATATTGAAATAGAGGGCTCAGGGCAGTGGTGTTGTCAACATCCCTGGAGATGTTTAAACAAAGTGTGAACGTGGTGCTTAAGGTTGCAGTTTACTGGTGACCTAGCAGTGTTGGGTCAAAAGTTGGACTTGAAGATCTTGAAGATCTCTTCCAACCAGATTTGTTCTGTAGTCCTGCATTTCCCTCAAAATGTAACAAGAAATAAAGGCTTGTTTGCATATGGGAAAGTTTTGAGCAGGTAGTAGGAAAGCTTTCTAACATATGTAGAGTTGATCACGTGTGGGTCTACTCTTTTCCTAAGATGCTCCATAGTAGTCTGAGATGTATCTTTCAAAAATGATTCAGGTATACTTCACCCTACTCAGAATAGGCAGAAAGTGTCTCACTTTATTTCTTCTGCGTCACAAACTGGCACCTGTTATGTCTGTGTCTGCATAATTTCTGCACACTAGCTCATTTTTTCCTCAGTTTTAGACTGAAAAGTTTTAGGCTGTATCCATAAATACAAGAAAAAGCACTGCATTCTTTCATTGCATTAGAGATACCTGTGCTTTATGGATTGTTGAAAAATGCTTATCAAGAGGTGCAGAATTTAACTCATATTTTTCACTGCCCTCAGAGTTTTCTGGACAAAAGTGACGAGTGCATAAAGCTTGTTGTAAGGCCTATTTGCTATGTTTGGCATCTGCTGACACTGAATGGTACCAGGAGCCTCCACATATTTTTTTCAACTTTATTTATATCTGAAAAAGAAGCCACAGTATATTTTTTGAAAGGGAAGCATCCAACACAAACAAGTGTTCCAATTCACATGAAAGAAGATAGTAATCCTGAAACATAAACAATAATGACTCAGATTATTCTGTCAAGCAATAATTCCTGTGTATAGTGTTTTCTTAAGAACTTTTTAAAAAGAATTATCTTGTGTTTCACAGATGATGATGCAAAGAGAAATAACTTGATATAGGAGAGCCATCAGTAAGCAGCATGGTATCTTTCCACTGACTAAAATGGAATGCAATGAACACAGAAATGATGCTGGTAATTGCTAGTAATAATCACAAACTTTTACCATCTGTTTTCTCCTACTCTGATTTCATGTTTTCTTTGTTCTGGACGTGCCCCAGAAAGACATTTCTCTGTATTTCATCCAAGTAACTCTTTCTTTTCCTTGATTATTCCAGCTACTTGTTTTCACTGGACATTACATTCCCTTCTCTGCTCTTTCAGCATAGACCTAGTGCCAGGAGCATAACTGAAACAGAGGCCAGAGTGATGGCTGACCTTCCATCTGGGTACTTATGGGAGTCTGATATATAGGAAAACCCTTCCAGTGAAAAACCCAGCCTGTTTGTTGGAAGGTGATTGTGCACCCAATGTGGAGTTAAAGGCATGAAACTCTGTCTAACAGAATGTTTTTTGGAATTAATGAGAACTGCCTGGAGAATAGAGTCCCATTTTTCTAATTTTCCATGATGATGCAGCATGTTACCAAAAGTGTTCAGATATGCTAATGCAGTATTTCAAGAATGTGAATTTTTGAACAGTTTTTAAAAATAAATCCTCATCCTCCTCTGTAGTATTTTACTCTATTTTTCATATGTCAATGCATCTGCATTGCTGTGTAGCTACTGCCATTGTCAGTTTGGGGGTGAGCTGGAAGAACCGATGACAGCCACTACTCCAGACAACCTGCTGTGCTTTCCAGTGCTGTTCTGGAATGAATCCTCAAGGGTAGCAGCTGGATTGTGATACTGTATTTTGTAAAGAATGATTTAAAATGGAAAAGAAAAAAGAAGCACAAAGAAGAAATGTCAAGAAGCACTGGGTTATTTTTATCATAATCTAACTCATTCAGTTTGAGCCTTTAATTTTATACTAGGTTGCAAGAAGAACTGAAATACGTGAAAAGCATTTCTGAATGTCTGATAACTAAGATTCATTTAACCTGAAAATAGGGAATGAGAAAGACATAGTGCACATACATTAATTTGCAATTTGCTGTTTGCTTGTATAAATGGAAGAACTATGTGAGTCTGCTCTGAGCTGACCGTGCGACACCCATCCATTTCAGTGAGGATCCTGGAAAATGCTCACAAAATACTGGGACTTACATAAGGTGCCTGTCTTTTCTGTAGGCAAGAGTAGCAGGAAAGCATGTAGGTCCTTGAGGAAGACAAACTGCCCTATTTAAAAAAAAAAAAATCACAGAAATTCCCTTGATATGCAGGTGTTGTCATTCTTAGGAGGTGGTTCTATTTCAGAGCTGTTAGCCAGATTTGATGTCAAGAATTCTTACCAATCTTATGCTACCTCCAAAACATCCATTCCAGAAGGTCTATTGATGTTTGTGCCAAAACAAAGATGAAGATGAGTGGAGGAGTCTAAAGCTCCACTGATGAAAATAATTAACTAGTGAATCAGAGAGCAAGTAAAAATACAATTTTTAGTGACCTTTTCTCTAAAAAGGACGACGAGTTGACATGGAGTGTACCCTGGAGTGTAGTAGCAGCGCCTGATAATTAGGATGTAGTTAGCTGATACAGAGCAATTAGGAAAACTACTCCACAAGCATCTCTTTGGACACCATGGGAAAGTAGGTAAACTTGATACATTTTGTGTTATAGAAATAGCAACAATTTCCAAGAATTTATTAATTAATAGTCTAAAAACCTGTGAATAAAAACATTACATTGTAAATCACAGAGTACATCTGGGATTATGACTGTGAAAAAAGTAAATTCAATGCAATCTGAAACTGATGTCCCACATCACATTCTGGTCTCCAAGCTGGTGGCACATGGCTTTGATGGGTGGAATACTAGATGGGTAAAGAACTGGCTCAATGGCTGCACCCAGAGAGTGATTGTCAATGGATGCATGTCCAAGTGGAGCTCAGTGACAAGCGGAGTCCCTCAGGGATCAGTCCTGGAACCAGTCTTGTTCAACATCTTTGTCAGTGACATGGACAGAGGCATTGAGTGCACCCTCAGCACATTTGCTGACGACACGAAGCTGTGTGGTGCAGCAGACACGCCAGAGGGCAGGGATGCCATCCAGAGGGACATGGGCTGGCTGGAGAGGTGGACACAAGCCAACCACATGGGGTTCAACAAGACCAAGTGTAAGGTCGAGGAAATGCTAAGTACAAATACAGGCTGGGCAGTGACTGGCTGCAGAGTAGCCCTGAGGAGAGGGACTTGGGGGTGCTAGTGGATGAAAGGCTCAACATGAGCCAGCAGTGTGCACAGCAGAAAGCAAACCAGATGCTGGGCTGCATCAGGAGAAGTGTGGCCAGCAGGTTGAGGGAGGTGATTCTGCCNGGCTCTGAGGTGACCTTATTGTGGCCTTCCAGTATCTGAAGGGGGCCTACAACAAGGCTAGGGAGGGACTATTTAGGATGTCAGGTAGCGACAGGACTAGGGGCAGTGGAGCAAAGCTGGAGATGGGTAGATTTAAACTGGATGTGAGGAAGAAGTTCTTCACCGTGAGAGTGGTGAGAGCCTGGAATGGGTTGTCCAGGAGGGTGGTGGATACCCCATCCTCGGAGGTGTTCAAGGCCGGTCTGGATAAGACTCTGGCCAGCCTGATCTGTGGTGGAGTGTCCCTGCCCATGGTAAGGGAATTGGAACTGGATGATCCTGTGGTCCCTTCTAACCCTGACTGACTGTATGACTTGGTCTAGGTGATCCTGCTGTGTCAAGGGGAATTGGACTAGACGATCTTTTGAGGTCCCTTCCGATCCCTAATGATTCTATGATTGTATGATTCTATATAGCTTTTATGAGTTGATTTTCCCCAGCAACACTCCCAGATCAGTATGGGTTTATTTTCCCACTCTTTGAGCAAGACGCCTCTGCCTGGCTTTAAGTGTTAAGAAATGTAGAAGAGTCTCTACAAAGGATCTGTAAGCTATTCTACCACATCTACCTTGTGGAGATTCCTTTCTTAAAATGGTTGCATCCTAACTCACTAGGGATTTCAGAAATGCTTGGATGACTGCACTGGTATTGAAGATATTCTCCTTTTGTTGCTGCAAAACCATTATAAGGAGAAATAATCTGCTGCTTCTTGTTCTTTTTTAACAGTATCCCAAGTTGCTGGAAGTAAAGCTTGCAAAGGCCAGGGGCGTCCACAACCTTTTCTTTATCTTACTTTCCCTTGTCTTGTATGGCTTTATCCCAAATTCTTAGTACTGTTCATGAGCAATTTTAAATCAGAATGAATCCTAAATCCTTTACTTACTCTTTGACATGCGAAAGCCTTACAGAGATGAATATGTTGCATTTATTTCATTTATGAGGAAAGAGACTTGTACTACTTCTGTGTTATGAAATTTTGTGACCTCACATGAAAAAGTCAGGCAAGCACACGCAAACTGTATTAATGCCCTTTAAAACACGAAGAGAAAAAACAGTGAAATAAATGGGAGAGATCAGTTTAGGCTAAATGAAATAATGCAGTGTTTTACTGGGAGACAATAGTAAGTGCCATCTGAATATTAGTTAGCTAGACTAAGGCAAAAAAATTATGGTATATCTGGAACAAGTTGTGTTTACGACAGGAGTACTGCAGAGTGTGCTTAATGAATACATGTCCACTGCTCTCTGAACCTAAGCTGTACATGTTGAGTTAGTGACTTTCTACAAGTAAGCCTATTAAGTAAGCCTATAAAATCTCTATGTATTTCATCAGGATAGATCACTGAACTCCCTTGTCTATGTAATCTGTTCTGCGAATTATAAAATGGCAGCACATGCCTGGTTTTTGATGGCACTTGGCTTGAAAACAGCAAATTTGTCATGTTACTAGGTGGTCATTTGCCAAAAGTGGCCCACATCCTGTTATCTGCTTATTAAATAATTAAGATTGGAACAGATCTACGAGACCATCTACAGTCCACGTGTGTCTATTATGTGTCAATAATATGTTTATCCTGGTTGTCTACAGTTAAATCACTCAAGTTTCCAGGAAACTTGTATGCTGTTAAAAGACTGAAAAGGAATTTGGGTGCAGTGAATGGAAGTGAATGTATATTTTGAAGCTTTAAACCTAATAACGTAATCAAAACACACTCATTATTGAAATAAAAGGACCTGCAGATAAAAGGACAGACATTGGACAGTACTTGAAATATGGAGCTGCCTCAGAAGATTATTATAAGTGTTTATATTATTAGATTATATTAGATTATAATATATATAATATATTATATATATTATAATATATTAGATTATAAGAAGTGTTTATATAAATTCTGTATCACTCCGTGTCAATATCTTATAAAGTTGTTTGCCATAGAAGAAATCAGCTCAAGAAAATGATCCAATGCCTAGAATTGCACAAACATATTTAATAAGGGATACACACTGCAGTAGTAGGAAACTTAGAGTGATCCCATAAGATGTTTCCAAAATGAAGAAGCTCAACACTATTTTTTTGCAAGTCCAAGTTGTTACGTGTCTGGATGTATTGTGCAAGAACAAGTGCTTTTTGCAGTGGCTGTGACCCTCTCCTGCTCTGGTCAAACATGAGCCAGGTCAGAAATACAGGGCCCCCGTGGTGCCTGGAGACCACAGAGATACTGGAAAGTACTTTTGGGTAGATTTAGCAATGAAATGTTGAGCTGAGTTAGTGTAAACACATGCGCTGTATCTAAGCTTCTAACTGCTGAAGAGGAATTCCTCCTAATTGGTTTGAGTAAAGAAACTAATGTTAGGTGGGGAAAAAGCATAAGAACCTCAGTCTGACCCAGCTGCATCTTGTCTGTGACAAAGAAAAGTTAAATAAATTGCAAGGTCATTGCACCCTTCCTGTATCAGACTGTCTTTCATATTCAATAAATGATGTGTGATTACAGTAAGCAGCTAACTCTGAGGGAGTATATTTTGGCAAGCCCTCTCCCCTCTCTTCAGTACTGATACTATGGCTTTGAGCCATGATATCCTCCTACCTGTCAAAATACTTCAGTCTGAATGCACTGACTGCTACTGAGCGAGAAGTAAGCCTAGTGTAAGGCAGCTGCTTCTGGAACGTGTCATTCTGGAGTGAAGTCACTGGGCAGAGAGGTTGTTCCACAGGGGTCATTTTGAGACAATTAGGACTTCAGACTAGAGAGAGGTGGGTTTGGAAGCTAACAGCCTGTTTAGTCTACATCTGTTTGTGGAGAATACAGCAAAGTGATTGTCTCCTTCACCTGCTTTGCTTTTTATTCCCTCTCCAAAATGACTCTGTCAAGTGGTGGTGTGGTGGAGAATTTTGCTGCTGGTTTGGTTTGGGTATTTTTATACTTAAGGATTGTTTTTTTCTCATTTCTTTCCCTCAAAGGCTTAGCATTGGAATTTGTTTCTTTTATGGGTAGCATGAACTGAAGACAGATTATTGTTTTCTTCCCTTTACTGAATTCTCTTATTAAAAATGACATATCACAGAATCATAAGGGATTGGAAGGGACCTCAAAAGATCATCTAGTCCAATCCCCCTGACACTGCAGGATCACCTAGACCAAGTCACACAGGAACACATCCTTGTTTACTCACTCTTTTGTGCCTTGAACAGATACCAAATCCCATACCTTGAGAGAGGAATATGGAAGAGAATCATGGCTTCATTATCATTTGTCATGCACTTTGATGTGCATGTGTGTGCCTGCTCTGCAAACTGAGACCATAGATAAATTCATTTGTCTGCCTGCAGTAAGATGCAATTAGACTTCTGACTAAATGGAAAGTGAATATACATTATGAATACTGCAATGTAACAGAGCTAGGTTAACCTTTCCAAGCCTTTTCAAAAGCACCATTTGCACTTTCTGGCACCCACTGAATAATAATAATATAACAAAATAGCTTCTTAGCGTTTTGCATGATATAGCATATATGAGCTCACAACTTCAACTGGGACCCCACTGGGTTAGGTCCTGTGCAAACACTGTGTGTTTTGGCACAGATCTTACAGTTTTAAGTGAACAAGGTTGAGCCAGAGCGGGGTTTTTTCGAGTCTGTCAGCTTCCCATGTAACTTTACACCTTTTGAGTCTTGCTGCCTAACACTGCCGCAGAAAGGAAGCAGGATTTGAAACAAAAGCAAGCCTGATTTTTCCTTTACAGTAAATGTCTTAATTGCTCCCTTCCCAAAGCCAGATTTGTCTGTCTTGAGTGAAGTGCTCCACTATAAGCACTGTCTGATAGCACAGATCTAGCAGAGAAACTGGTGTCAACCTGTAGTTGTTTGATGGCACACAAGGACAGCCACTGAGTGTGACCAAAATCTTCAGCTATTGCCTTCATCCCTGAGATCTCCTAAGAGCTAATTCAGCTCCAGAAATACCAGGAAAGAAGATTATTCGGTGGTCAAAGTGAGACCACCAGCTCCTTTGTTCTCCAGGTATGTTCCTCAGTCACAGACTTCATCTAGTCCTTGAAATGACACAGGTAATTTTGCAGGTCTGTGCTGTACATAGCAGATGCAAATAAGTATTTCCCTGTCTGCAAACATCTTGGAGCAAGAATCCTTTTAAGAAACTAAACTCTTAGCAGCCTTTAATTGGAAGGGTATTTATATAACATAAAATTCTTACCTTTTAGGCTGAAACATGCTGTTATCTTGTGGCTAGTCAGTTTATCTTGGAAATTTGAACAAAAATGGATGTTTGCACTTTTAAGAAAATGTGTATTTCATTTATGCTGCTACTTTAAACACTTGAATATTTGTTATCAGCTTGAACGCGTAAGTCTGTGAAGTAAGGAGATGTTCATCTGACATAGGTACATCTTTAAAACTCTAGTACTCTCTTTCAATGTGCAGCTAAAATTCTATTTTGATAAATAAAATAAAGCTATCATATGAAAAATTTCTGTGTCTATATAAAATACGTCTGTTAGGGGATAAAACTGGTCTGACTTCCTAATGGAATGCTTGTTTGTATAGATACATTTCATGAGTTTTGAATTGTACTGAAAGTCAACGAGAGAAGTTTTGATTCTCAGTGTGTAAGAATTTGTCTCTGCATATGAAGGATTGAAGGGATGTAGACAAAAATTCTGGCTCCATAGTAGAAGAGAAGTTGGAGATTGCAGCTACAGTACCTTAAACAAAGCCTTGGGTTTAATAAAAGTCTGCTCTTCCTCAAAGATTATCCTTTACAGATTCTTTAGACAGCAATTATGTATACAGAGACACTAGTCCCTTGGCATCATGCAGAGGTTATTTTGATATCAAAAAGACTTTCAGAAAAACAGTTTTTTAATGTTTACCTTTCTGTTTTAATGTTTCGTATCTACCAAGATTACTATACAATTTCATTAATCATAGGATCATAGGATGTTAGGGGTTGGAAGGGACCCAAGAGATCATCGAGTCCAACCCCCCTGCCGGAGCAGGACAAAACTATCTAACACAGATCACAGAGGAACGCATCCAGGCGGGCCTTGAAAGTCCCCAGAGAAGGAGACTCCACGACCTCCCTGGGGAGTCTGTTCCAGTGCTCCGTTTCCATTTGTTGAAGCTACTATTGTTTCTTAAGCTACAGAAGTCTAGGGCAGTGGACATCTTTCTGTGCTGTAGTTACTCATCTGGTCACAGAAGAGCTGTGACTTGTTATCCGTGACTGAGCACCCAAAGTACAAGATAGCCTTGTGAAAGATCTGCAATGACTCAGATAGACAGTACCTTTTGTTACAGACTGGACTGCTGTGGTATGTAATGGTCATGACTCCTTCCATCCTGAAAAACAGTAAAAGGACAATCAGAACAAATAAAATTTGAAAAATTACCTTGAAACCTGTGATTTCTACTGGAGGACAATTTACAATGCTATGCTTGCATTTTTATTATTTAGTATAGGAATTAATCTCTGACACAGTTAAATGTATCTGCCTGAAGAGAGCCCCTTTAATAAAAGATTATTAGGAAGACTGAGTGTTGGAGAGCAATCTAGAAATACCCTCTTGAAGTTTTTTTTGAAAATTTTGACCCTTTGGGATGCACACACATGACTGTACTGGAGAATAACGTAGAACAGGGTCATAGAATCATAGAATTATTCAGGTAGGAAAAGACCTTTAAGATCATGGAGTCCAGCAGTCCCATTACCTAATAGTACCAGACTCATCACTAAACTGTATCTCTAAGCTCCATATCTACATGACTTATAACCATGTCCAGGGATGACAATTCAATCACCTTTCTGGGCAGCCTGTTCCAGTGCTGGATTATATGAGATGCAGATGCATGACAGAGAGAAAGGAGGAGTAAGAACATGCACGTAGTCAGTGGGAACATCAGAAGTTGCTTGCACTGTCCCCTGGGAGCTACAAAACATACGTGCTTTTCAAGTTTAGAGAGGAAGTTCCCAAGTTCTTTCTGTAAGTGGTTTAGGAGCTAAAAGCAGTTGCAGCCACAACAGAGAAGCATGGTGAGAGCCTGCCAGGAAGGGCCAGATTTTCCCTGCAGCTAAGAGCTGGTAATTCCAAGACAGAGCACCTGCAGCTGGTATGAAGGAGGACTCCTTGGTGGTGGAAGCTATATGCATGCCTCCCAGATGACTAAGGGAAAGTTACCTTAAAAGAATTTATTGGTTCATGGAGTTCCTCCCATATACACTTATGATCCAAAACGTACAAACCTTTCTCAAGTAGAAGATTGTTGAGTTCCATGCCATGAAGGAGAAAGTGATTGTTTACAGTAGGATTGAATGTAAACAGGCTTTATCCCACTGCTTAGTTCTCTTTGAAGAAGAATGGTAGATAGGTCTAAATTTTATTCAAAGGTGTCGGAAATAGGAGGAATTAATACATCTTCATTGTCTTTGTTATGTCAGGTAGCAGCTAGAAGTGGTTCAAAGTTCAGTATCTTCACATTTGTTTTTCGCCGATCCTAATGGCAATAGGTTCCTTATCCTTAATTTTATCATTACTAATGACTTATTCTCTAGTTAGGTTTATCATGTCACATAAGATAATTTTGCTCCACACCATCACAGCAGTAGAGGTACTGTTCATTTCTGTCCCTCAGGGACAGCACTAGCTTTGCAGCTGCAGCATAACCTTGAGCTCAGTCCCACGATAAATATTAATCAGATAAATCACTGAATTTGGCAGTTGTTTAAACTAACACCCTTACAGTGAAACAAGGTCTAAACAGTAAGACACTGTTCAGGGAGAGCTCAGAGAGCCTTTTTCTGAGAGACTACAGCGTGCTGGAGTTCTGCCAGCCCCAACCTCTTTGCAGTCTCACAGTCAGGGCTACAGGGTTGTTTTCACAAATGGAGCTCTAATTTTAACATCTTTTAATGCAGCTTTATTGCAGCTCAACTGCAGTTTACACACACACAATGTATGTTAGATATAAGGCTTGCAAATGTTTTGTGACAGACCACACTGACTCTTCATTTGATGATACCCTTAGAAGGTCAAGTAACCAATGGTAATTTAAATAAACCTTCTATGTTATGGACTTGGTAGTGTGTTTGGACATTTCAGTGACTGTGCACTACTTAATACTATTTTGCCTCAGCGGTCCCAGAGGAATTGTTCTATGTTTGTGGGGGAATATTAAATGTCATTTACCCAATACAAAATGAAATAAGTTTACTCTGTATTAAAGCTTTTTCACTTGTTAAGTGTAGTTACCGATTATCCTAACTGTAGTTATATACCATGTATATACTAGCTGATCTGTAAGATTGCTTCCAACTGTAGCCATGCTATGATTCTACGAGCCACGTTGGGATAGGACACAAAATGTGGCATGAATGTGAATAACAGGTTTGTCATCTGATCATTTTTCCTTATAGCAAATTTCATGTTTCTGATTCTCATGAGACATTGGAAGGGGTGGGTGGAAGCTACTTAAATATTGAACATCCCTTCAATAAATAGCCCCAAGTTAGTATGAAAATATAGTGCTGAAGCTACAAGAACTGGCTTAGGTTTCTGAATGCAGCTTATGCACAGACTGAGAGTTTAACTTTTTATAAGACTCTTTGACAGGCCTGTGCTGAAAGATCAGATTTAGATTTCTTTAGACCTGAACATATGACACTTTGCTGTGTCATGTATTTTATTTTGGAAGACTTAGTGCTTTTAGATCTTTGAAATACCAAATTATCTTAAAGCAAAGATAACATTTTAAGACTAGGCATTAACATTTTGGAAATATTAAGCATAATTAATTAAGTAATTAAATGGAATTCACATATTTAAATTATTCCAGTTGCAAGTGACATGAAGCACTCATGTGAGGTGACCATCAGAACAATATGTCTCACATTTCTTAACTCAAACTAAGTTCTTCCTAAGCCTAACTGTCAGAATAGCGATTTTTTAAAACCTCATCTAGATAGTAATATATTTTTCAAAGACACTTTGTCTTCTTCAGGTTGATGTACACAAAAAAATGAAGGTATGCCTGTAACCTGTGATGTTTATCCATGCCAAACCTGTAGGGCAAGTACTGATTAAAATTACAGCCTTTGCAGCAACACAGTCTTAGTGTATGCTATCAGAAAAGTAGCTCTCCAGGGATCCTTAATTAAATTAGAAGTGGTATACTAGGATGTGGTACAACTGTATGTTCTGAGGCAGATACAGCTTTACTTTCTCATCAATCACCAAAAAAGTTAGGAGCACAAGCATTTATTGGCTGACAGTAGAATTTGTTACAGAAACACATTCAGGCACTTTGTTAAGTCTTCCTCTAACTTATCGTTATAGGTTATACATATAATACACATTGCTCTTCTCTCAATCAATCAATCAATCAATCAACAAATAAGACTTGAGCTAATGATGTGATATAACGGTAGACAAATAGTACTCTCCAGAAGAATAAAAAATGCTACAGCTTTATGAAAGCTAATAATTCCTCTCTGCTCTACATTCAATAAATAAGCATGATAGTATACGTGATACCATGCTCTAAGAAAATACCATTAACTAGCTCTATTAATACACCAAGTAAACACATGGCATTCTGGCATTGGGACAGCAGTTAATCTGTGTCCTTGGTGTAGCACAGTGTAGTCCGTAGCCATCGTATTTTTTAATTTAAACAGAGCTTTGTATATATGGGCTTGTTGTGTGTGTGTGCTGTATTAACCTTAGAATAAAAAGTCTTTCTAAGTCAGCCTGACATGCCTTCTTTTACCGACATACTCCTTGTGGTCCTGAGTTCTGTTCTGCACTGACTCATAATACAATAATTTGTTAATTTCTTTTTCTTTTGGAGACTTAAAACAGTCTCAAAGCCTGACATAAAAACATATTTTTAAAACACTGAATTATTACTGCTCTAAGATCCAGAGAGGTTGAGTGGCATTGCTACAGGAATCTTCTACTGCAAAGGCATTGTGATGAGAAAACTCTTCAAATGACAGAAGTAGGATTTTGATTATTAAAAATACCTCTAGATGTAATGTATAGGCTGCAGAGATGCAGAGGACCCAGTGAATAACATTTTAGATTACATGCCTAATTGAAACTAGCTTTCACATTGCATTTCAGAACTGATTTAAGAGCTGATAGTTTAGTTTAAAACATGTGGAAAAATCAATCTGAATTAACTTTTAAAATGGATTGGCTAAACCACATTAAATTTCTGTGTAGCCAACTCTCATTTAGTGTGTATCAATTTACTTTGGAAGTAAATTTAGTTAAATTGAATTAAGGCCACTTTAATTTTGAATGATAATGTGCACATAATGCAGTAAAAGCAAGCAAAACTTTAAGTTCACACCTTTAGTTTATTTGAATTAATTTTCTTGAGTGTACCAAGACATACAAACTCTAAATCTCTCAGAAGTCAATAAACATTTCTTCAGATGCTCATCCAAGAAAACCTAGAGGACCATGTCCTGACAGCCAATGGTGCTGCAAATACAGGGTGAAGATGGGGTTTTCTGTCTAGTGAAAGCTACGGTGGAATTGACTGTCTTGGGCAGTATCACAGAGTACCTGAACACTGAAAACATTTTAAACTGCCAGCTGTCAACATTTCACTATATCTTTGTTAGCCAAATATTTGATAGGGAAATAACGTTATCAAAATTGACTGCAGTGGGCTGCAACCATTTGACAGGCAGCGTCACCTACGACAACTGGGAGGCATTTAAGGAACCATGGGCGTTGATTACATGTGCCAAGTTCCTTGCTCTGCCTGCAAACTGTAAATCTTAATGACTTGTTTTTCTATATACCTGATGGCCACCTGCTGCTGGATGTGCTTGCTTCTTTGAGGAGCTGCAAACAGAAGAGCTTGAAAGATCCTTTATTTGAGCTACTGAAAAAAAAGAAGTGGGAGATGTGAAGGAAGAAGACAGGGGTAACACAATCTCTAATAAACCCATATTTACACTAGTGGTGCAGATTAAGACTTACATGACAATAATAAAAGTACCAGGTGAACGACAGTATTTCGGCCCAGAGTCTCTGTTCAAAGACAACAAAGTGCTATGGCTGTTTGACTGAGAAATGCCAAGGTAGGAATATGAAGTGAATCACTTGGGAATGGCTGCATGGAAATGAGTGAACTGTACAGAGCAGTGATGGACCTTTGTCAGTCTGTACTTGGTTAATTTGCTCTTGTGCAGGTAAACCAAAAATAATGTGAGACTATAAACTGCAGTATTTAAAGATCAGAACAGGGTGGTTAGTGAAGTTGCAAGACCATGTATCTTTTCCAGCAAATACATTGGATTTGTAAAGAGGACAGATTTTTAAACTATATTAGGTTCTGACCTAATCTTACATAATAGGAAACATGAATCACGAACTTCCTTATTTTTAACAAATACAGGCCACGTAATATTTTCAACTTAATGTGGAGCTGTGTGCCTACAGTGAACTGAAAATTTGATCTGGTTCCCATATAATAAAGTACAACCTTCTAAACCTGCCCTTAGACATCTAAATATGTAATGGTCTTCTTTTAGAACATCAACGATGCTGCATTTATTTAAAAAAAGCAGAACTGTTTGTTATTCATGGCTTTTCTTGTTACAACTTCTTGCTCATACAGAGATGTTATTTTTGAGAGCCAGGAAAAGAAAGAAAATGGAGGTGATAGAAAATAAAGTGTGCATGCGTAATGTAAAGCATGACAGATTACATTTTTGTGTCTGCTGCCAGATTTTTCAATTTCCAATATGGTGCTTTTTTAATTATGCTTGGATTCCAGTAAGTTTAAAGGCAATAATAGATTTTACTTGATTGTGTAAAACAGATTCAGAGCATGAACTACTGGCAGCTTGCAGCTGCTGCTGAATGCTGTGATCCTATTTTATAGTTCTAACCCAGTTAAAGCTTCTAGTGAATCAGCAGGGTTTTTGTATATATATGAGAGTGTTAGCACCAGGCAGCACTGAGGCCATAGCTTCCTTTGACAAGCGGGCCTCCCACTGTTATTCCACAAGAGCTGGCCAGCATAATTGATCATCCTGAGTTTAAATTCAGCTGCAGAAATGAAATAAATTGTCATAGAGATTTCCCCTGTTTTGATAAAAAGTTGTTTATCACAGCTTCTTTTTCACAAGCAGTGTATCAAAAGGAAATGCTTAGCAATCTTTTAATTGAGAAGCTGCATCTCAAGTTAGAGGAAGTTGTGCTCCAGGTCAAACCATAATGAAAATCACAGGTTTAACAACATAATTTTAATGGAAAAAACTTATTTTGTATTCCTCAACTCCATTTAAGCTACAGGCGTTCTATTATAATTATTTATGGTTATCTTTTTGGCTGCTCTGAGCAGCAGTGGCTAGGCTTAGTTGTATTCTCTGCTCAGGATGAAAAATGAAGTTTGAAAGAATGTTCATTACCTTTATGGCATGTGCTGACTGCACTGATTTGTCATCTGCTAAACTGCATATGCTGACTTCTGTCTTATCTGGAGACCTCCTGTAACTAAAAGTAGTTGATCAAATCAATTCTAATATAATCCCACACAGACCCTGCTACCACTGCAGCTTGTTAACCTTGTATGCTAACAGTTTACTGAAACTATTGGATGAGATAATGAAAACCATCTTCAATACCTAAACAAAAAACAAACAAAAAAAAGAAATGAAAGCCTATTTCAATTTTTCTCACTCTTTATTAAAAACTCATAACAACTTCCAAATCATTGGAGTTCACCAGGATAGCTTTGTGCATTGTACGATGTAACAACTGAAGTATCTTAAGACCAGTTTCCTCATCTCTGGGCTTCCTTTTTGTTCCAGATGATAATTCTTATTCCTATGTCTTGTGGACCTTTGAATCAGATTTGGGTACCTCAACACAAAGTATTTATCAAAGAGTGTCCAAAGAAGGGTAACAAGGTTCAAAGGATCTGGAGAACAAGTCCTGTGAGGAGAGGGTGAGGGAGCTGGGGCTTCTTAGTCTGAAGAAAAGGAGGCTGAGGGGGGCTTTATGCTGCCTGCAACTTCCTGAAAGGAGAGTGTAGAGAAGTGAGTGTTTGTTGTCCTCTCACAAGTAACAAGTGATAGGATATGAGGAAATGGCCTTAAGTTGTGAACAAGGGAAGTTTAGGTTACAGATTAGGAAAAAAAATCTTTTTTGAAATGGTCATCAAGCTTTGGAACAGACTGCCCTCTTAATTTCTATCCCTGGATTTGTATAAAAATCATGTAGATATGGTCTTTAAGCACACGGTTTAGTGGTGGACTTGGCACAGTTAGGTTAATTGTTGGACTCTGTAATCTTAAAGGCCTTTTCCAACCTGAATGATTCTGTAATTCATTGATTCAGTCTAAGTCAAATCACTATGTAGGTTTTTGTCATTCCTAATGGACTCCAGTCCGCCTATAGCAGTCCTCCCTATAGCAGCTACTCTGGTTTGTCATGCAGACTATGAAAGCACTCCTAATTAAACTCTGGACTTGTTTCCACCATCCTATGTACTTCGTAATTTCATACTGCCTATCTGTAGCAAGATACTGCTGATATCACTAATAAATGGTGCTTTGTGACAACAACTTTTGCACTAGATGTGGGACATCTAATTTAAACTATATTTGTAGGTTGATAGATTGGACTAGATGATCCTTGAGGTCTCTTCCAACCTTAGACTATCTATGAATCTATGAAACTTGGAATAATGAATGAAAGACAAAATGTTTCTGAATGCATTGTCATAGTAGAACACAGTAAAACTATCAGAAATGCAAAAGATATCTAAAACAGCAGAAGGAGATTCTCATAAGAAAATAAGAGTGAAGATAAAAGTGTGCACAGAATCACAGAATCATTAGGGATTGGAAGGGACCTTGAAAGATCATCTAGTCCAATCCCTCTGCCACAGCAGGATCACCTAGACCAAGTCACACAGGAACACATTCAGGTGGGTCTTAAATGTCTCCAGTGAAGGAGACTCTGCAACCACCCTGGGCAGCCTGTTCCAGTGCTCTGTCACCCTCACTGGGAAGAAGTTCCTTCTCATATTGATGTGGAACCTCCTATGTTCCAGCTTACAACCATTGCCCCTCGTCCTATCACTGAGAGAAGAGGCTGGCTCCATCCCCCTGACACCCAGCCTTCAAATATTTATAGACATTAATGAGGTCACCCCTCAGTCTCCACCTTTCCAAGCTAAAGAGACCCAGCTCCCTCAGCCTCACATGAGTGTTCATGTTTTACAGGTACAGATTGGATTCCTGGCTGCAACTAGATGTAGCATGGTGAGTTAAAGATAGCATAGCAGTCTCATCTTCTAGATTTCTTATGATTTATCACTTTAGATCAAACACTTAGCTACGATGTGAAGTTAAATTACTTCATATAATATTGCACAAAAGTACCAAAAAGCAAGACAAAAACCTTATAAATATGTTTTACCACAATCACAAGAATGTGAAATAGTATCTCCTAATTACTTTTCTCTGCTGCTGCTGCTTAGCTGGTTAGTAAGAGCTACAACATCTTTCAGTACTGACTCTCTCAGAGAAAATAATTAATACTTATTAAACATGGCTTCTGAATGGGAAGGATGAAGACTGTCATGAGGGTACGCCTAAAAGGAAAACACATTGTCATCATGTCTTGTGATTATTGTGGTATGTAATGAGCAAAATTATCCCTTTCAGATAAACCAGACTGGTTCTTGTAGGCTTTCATGACAGCTTTATAAACTCTTTTGTCATGAAAGCCTTGTAGGCAGTTTTCCCAAAACTCCACACTCATTACAAGTGCTTTACAACTTTTATAGCTGCCCTCTGCTATATACTATATTCTGTATCCTAGTTGTTTGGCAACACTTTAGTAAAACCTTTTTTGTTCTGCAAGCAGATACTGAGATGCACGTTTTTAAAAATTAAAATACATTTTTTATAAATTTTTCAGATTTGGAGTGAATTTTACAGTCAAAGTAGACACAATTTTGAAATTATGCTTCTCTTCTGGGACATCAGAGCCCTAAATCCAGGTCCACACTGAGCATTATTTCTCTTGCAGTAGCTTAGGAGACCAGTTCCATCATTTGGGAAAAAAAATAGAAATAAAAGGATGATAACATAATCCTAGTTAAAAAAACATATGGTTTGTTAATAAAATTAAAAAATTGGTCACTCCTACAATTATTCTTGCAAATAGCTGCAAATAGAATACAGCTATCAGCAATAATGCATTGCAGTGTTCTAGCCAGTTTCTGAGGATATCAGTATGTGAAATATGTTGTTTTGTGGTTTTTTAGCTTACATTAAGCAAATGCCAACTGTGGAGGGATATGGCTATGTTTTGTGCATAAAAATTCCCAGATTTGGGTTCTGTGATAGCGTGCTATTCTAGTCTCTTTTTTCTGATTGTTTCACCTCAAGTAGTAAAAACTTGTTGTACATTCCCAAAGACCTTTCTGCAAATGCTGACATGGCCAGTGACCCTTTAGTCAGGTACAGAGGGACAAATTCCCTAACACAGTATCTTAAACCTAAATATATTTATTAGCAAGCATGGTAGGTTAACATCTCCTAAGCCTTCGGTAAACACCAGCATTGATCAAGCATTCCCTGAAGACAGAAGTATAACAACCAGTCCTCAAAAACAATGCCATTTAGAAGAGTTAGAAAAATATACCACTTGAACCACAAGATCTTATGTCAAAATAGCCTGTAGGAACCACAGCTTCCACCTCAAAGATCCATACCAGGGTTCATGCAACAGCATGGGGAAAAATAGGCTGACATGGAAAGCACGGAGCATGCCACGACTAACCAGCCTAAAGGAGAAGGAAACCCAAATACTTTTAGTCCTACAAAGTCAATGGGTCGCTCTATCTGGTTTTCAGCTGAGCACATGCAGTGGCTGGCAACATTCCCTGCTCACCCAATCTTTCTTGATTTCTTTCAACACAGCCCTTAATTCTGCATTAGTCTTTCATCAACAGTTCATATTAGGAACAGGCACTTTCCATTTATAACCAGTGGTGCTTTAGCACCATATGTGTGTGTAAGTTCCTCTCACTTTTATAATTTTGAAATGAAAACTAATCCTAACAAAAATTATTACTGCAATAAAAAAGTAACAGAAGATTATTTGTGAGTGCATCAATTTCAAGTTCTTCACAGATTAAATGATAAAAATGCTTAAAACATTTTCTATGCAGCATAAAAATGCTGCAAGAAACAAAGAAATAAAATTATCTTTCAAGATTTTCTTTAGAAAACAGGAGCAGTATAGACTACTGTTTCTGAAACTGTCACTGGTTTATGCATCATTGCAGTTAATAAGTTATTCTAGGTATTAAATCTGTCACATTCCTTTGACATAGAATAGAATTGAAGAATTTACAGCCAGAGACCCAGATCTGACCTGGCAATTTGAAAGCATAACAGAGATATGAATCCAATTATTCTCTGTCCAAACACTGACACACATACCTTGTATCAGAGAGACATCTGAACAAGTCATATTTAATATCAGACTGAAATTATTACAAAAATGAGAACATGAGGATTATTAAACACTCATTTGCTGAAGAAACTTCACCCCTGAAAAGAAACCTTCAACTGGTTTTAGTTGATAATGTTAAAAGTCTCTTAAAAAACCAATAAATTTGGTCTGCTCTTGTTTCCCACACTTCATGCCCTGACATTTTTACAAACACCTGGTTTTTCAAGTTTTTTTTAAAAAAACACACTCATCTTTGCAGATATCTTTGTGACAGCAGCAATATTAACAACCTATTAGTGTGATGCAGTGGATTACTCCCACATTTGGGAAGTTTTGTGGCTTGGTGGTTTGAAATTCCTTTATCACAGGACCAAAAAGAGGTGAAGTTGGGCATGTCTGAAGTAGAAGCAAGGCAGGGAAATGACAAACAAAATGCACTTGTTGTCGCTGGAGACCTTGTGCTTGAACAGCAGTCAGACAAGGAGTGTGACAGAAGAGTACATACGTGGATCAAGGAGCCTGGCCAAGGCTTTTCAGGTATGATCTCACTTTCCAGTCTTTTCTCTGTTAGGATTTTCCATTCAAGAAGGTAGAAATTCTCTCGTAACAATAAACATAGGGTCAGGCCCTCACCTCCTTCCCAAAAAGCAGAGATAGGGCCATGACAGTAGCAGAGAGCATCTCCTCCCACCACATACTTGCTAGGTAGGTCCTACATCGTTATCTCAGCCCCCTAAGCACCCACTCCATCCATCAGCCCTTATCACTCCCTGGGCCCAGCACTGCCCTGTGCCCTAGATCAAGCTACCATGCAAAGAAGCCAGCGCTCTGGGTCAGCAGTGCCATACAACATTGTGGGGGAAGGTGGATGCTTGGCTTCTCCTTGCAGAACATGGCTTGAGACAGCTAAAATGCCTGTAAACAGGTATGGGATGAGCCCCTATGAAAGGACAGAAGCTGAAGACTTTGTTGTGTTTCAGTCATGTTTAGTTTTTATAGTTTTTATTTCTCTGAGGCTGCAGTGGGCATATCTAATCTCTTCAGAGGTCTGCACATTTCCCCCCAGCAGCCAGATGCTTGCAGATTAGTATGGATCTCATGTGAAAACAGGGATGTTAAAAACACTAAGAGTGCCAGCCTTCTCGGTGTCTTCATGGGCTGGTACTGCAGTATGTCTTTACATGAGTTTCGTTGCAACACCAGGAGTGGAGCAATCTGCTCTTCAGATACTCAGATCACTCAACTCAACAGAGAGACAGAGTGAGAAGTTCTTGGTATTGCTCTAACAGGAAGAAACGCTTGCCTTTCACATCTTAAACTCAATTCCATAACCTTTTGCTGAAATGTGGTTTAAATCCTTAAAGGGGCACTTTTTAGATTATCATAGAATCATAGAAACATTAATGTTGGAAGAGACTTCCAAGATCATCAAGTCCAACTATCAACCCAATGCCATCATGTCCACTAAACCATGTTTCCTATCTGGTTTTTGAACACCTCTACTGTTTCACTGGGCAGCCACTTCCAGCACTTGACCACTCTTTCAGTGAAGAAATACTTCCTAAGGTCCAAGAAATTATATGCAAGCAGGAAGATTTGGTGACTATATATTAATTTTGATTTTCAGGAGCAGAAAAAGTAGATGAAAGGACAGCCAAAACAACAGTCAAGGGTAATCACAAAACAGTCAACAGTAGAAAAAAAGTGTTTTAATTCCCCACAGTTGGGATACTTAGATTCCCTGATGGGAGTCAGTAAGGCAAACTTAAACCATTTTTGCCAGAGCTTCCTAGGAGACAGATCTTAAAGAAAACATTTTTAATATCAAGAGATATTAACAACATTGGACATACCCAGGGAATTAAATCGAGGCAACAAGAATTTCCCATAGGATTTGAGTGGTTTGGTATTTGCCACTGTTATTTCAGCATGCTCAGTTTGGTGAAGGAAGAGCTAACCTTTGCTAGGAAATGCCAACCCATTAAGGGGGCACATGAGAAGTCTATGGCTGCGTCAAAATGTTTTTGCCTTTTTACTCTACAGGTAAGAACAGCGTATCTTCTGAATTTTGAAAAGCAGTAGTTGCTGAATTATCCTCTAATTCATTTGGTTGTCTTTAATATCAGACATGCATGCTTACCCTTCAGAAGGCCGTCCTATGGGTGTAACATGCTACCCTACTCCACAAACTGGTGCAGTTTACATTCTCATTTCTGTTACACAACTGTGTGCTGTCTGATGCTGGCACATGTGCAGAAAGTTGGACAGCAACATTACCAAGGACCAGAGGTAAGATTTTGTGGGTCCCCATCCAAAGTCTGAATTTCCAGGTTTACATGGACAAGATCTTTGCATAGTATGATATATTCTCTTCTGTGAGCACAGCAAGCACCCTCTGAATATGAAACATTACTAAAAAGGACTATAATAACAATTTATCTTGTCACCATATTCAATTTAGTTATTGTTTAAAGTATCTGATACACCATTAGAAATCATGAATATTTTATTCTTTTACTTCTCTGAAAATCTGTGTGCTTTTGCAAAAGAATGTGTCAGTCAGTTTTCTTAAAGCCTGGTTCAGAATACTATTCTGAAGACATGGGATTTCTTTTTCCTTGTTAGACATAATGACCCACTAGTCTAATAACTACAGAAGACCTGAATGAGCAAATCAGTGTTCCAAACTATAACTGATTTCCATTTAAAAAAGAGTTCAGTGTTTGAGTGTTTTGAGTTTTGAACCTAATTTTTTTAAAAAATAAACAAAACCAGCTCATTTTGAGCTAAGTAAAAGTGCAGCTTTTAATTATCAATGTACTTGTAGCGGGTTGGGGATTCTCCACTAATTTTAGCAAGTAAGGTCTCGATGACATCTCGGACAAATTTGCCAGACAATGAATGGCTTAGGATACTGGATAAAAGTTTATTAACCTAACTGTATACAGACAAAGAAAAAAGGAAACAAAAAGAATAAAACAAATAAAAACCAGCAAGTTGGTGCACACAAACCTAGAAACTGCGTCAAACATGCCATTACACTATCTGAGGAAAATACCATGGGAAGTTACTATCGTTTGGGCCTTGGGTCACGACAGAGATCTGGGCAACAACAAAAGTATGCAAACCGGAGACGAGCCACCGCTCTCTCCCTTAACGCCCCAATTGCACCCCAGTGTGGGCGGCATGCATTCCAACAACAAAACCCCTGTCTCTGTCCTCCCGATCCAAGATTTAAGGAGTCTCAAATCCTTCGGCTTTCCAACTATGCACGAAGGGACCTCCCCCAAAACTTAAAAGCACCCCCAGTCTTCCTCAGCGGCAGGAAATGACACACAGCTTCTCTTCCCGTTGACCAGTCTCTCCAAAATGGCAGCG
>VXBP01004607.1:312672-323239 GCA_013400115.1 Rhinopomastus cyanomelas
GCCGCGGCTGGCTTGGGGGGGGCCACGGTCCTCGCCCCCACCACCGCCCGTTCCCGGGGCGGTGGGGGGGGCGCTCCCTTCAGGGCCACAGCCCGTGAAAAGAGGCGCGAAAAGTCACTGCAGTAAATGCCGTGCACATCGTATGATCATTACATGTGCCCTCTTTTCTCAGTCCTTCCTATGTTATCCTTATTCCACTTTACACATCCATGATGCATGTTCTCAGTGCTTAATGTCACCAAGAGACCGGTCTGCGACACTTTTTCTTCTGAGGCCACATTTTACATAGCACCTCTGAATTCTTCTAGCTGGTGAATGCTGCAGCCAGGGTTAGAAAACAGCTCAGCCTGATATTATTCAGACTGTCTAAAGATACTGTTACTGCATCTTAAAAAATGAAACTTTTGCAGAATGGAACATGACAAGGGTGAGACTTAAGGCATGACTGTGTACCTATTGAAAAATCGTATGCATCTCTGCACAGAACTGCATTTCTGCTGTAGGCAAAGGTGATTTGGAAACGCAAAAGTGGACAAACACCTGTTTTTAGGTCATCTTGCGTCATCATTTTCTCTTAATTATTTATTTTTTCCTAGCTAACACTACTTCGGTCCTCATTAAGTCCTTATGTGTTGCAGCATGATGCTAATGCCTAGCAGTGAATCAAAATAGAAGGAATAAAATAGTTTCTGTAAATATGACCCCCTTCTTAGCCAGACTGAAACAGTAGTGCAAATCAAGGAAGTGATTATCTAACTTTCCTAACACTTGTTGTGGGATTATGCTGCTAACCAAGACTATATGTGCTAGAAAAATAAAAGGCAGGCAGATGCCAGAAGCTCCACGGTTTAGCTCAAGTGTTTATCTTTAGTTTATGTAACCTGAACTACTGGGATCTCCTGTAGTAGCAAAATTTCAAACAGAACAGAGAGCAGAAGCTGAAAACACTCAGAGAGGTGCCCAAAAGTTGCATTACCTTTGCATTTCTGCTTCCAGATTGACATTTGAAGCAACTGAGTTTCTTGAACTGTTCAGAAATCTGTTTTCTAGGATTGAGTGATGACACATGGCAGTAGAGCTAGAAGGTGTGTGAGTTTGGCAGACAGATTCACCATCCCATTGGAAAAGCCCCTGTTTGGTGTGCACATAACTGCAATCTAGTTTAAACTTACTGATGTACAGTACAAGATCATACATGTAAATGGAGCAGGGTGCCCTGCAGTACACAGAGTAGATCATTTTAGCAGTTGTAAATCTGAAGAGGTAGCTTGCACTGGAAAGGCAGCTGCCTCATTTTATCAGTAATTTCAACCTGTTTTGCCTTTTCTTTGTCCACATATAAGCTGAGGCCATTCTGAAAGGGCAATTTCCACTCCTAGCAGGATGTGTGTGCTGAATGTGAAACAGCTGGCAAGATGTGATTTTTGTGTGTCCTTAGTGTATCTTCAGTATACAGAAACAGTCAGATAGATCATCACTGAAGCAATGCAGAACTGACAATATTACATAGGCAAGTGGTCTTCTGTTTCCAGTGAGAAGAAACCTTTTTGTGTTTTGATGGAGCATGCAGACAGTATTTCAATCTTCAAATTCTAGTTGTCAAAGTCATCAGCAATCCAAGATTGATGATAATGACATTGGAAAATGTCGGTCCTATGGAGTTATATGTAATAATTAGGAGGGATACAAGAGAGCTCTATGGTGTCAATCTGAAATGCTGTTTCTGTAGTATCTCTGCAGCATTTACCTATGTCGTTCGAAAGGTCACGAGAAATGGGGCAGTTCTACATTTCCACTTCATTCTTCATGATTCCTTGTCCTTTTCGTGCCTCCCATTAAGTCTCTTCAGGTAAGCCTTTTTATTTCCTGCTGCCCAAGAAGGAAGAGCAATATTATGTAGCTAAAATACAAATGAGAAATACCTTCACAGCTCAGTGAGAAATCAGCATTGCAGACCTGCGCATACACCATATATGTGGTAAAGTTTGTTACCACAGATATGCATGAAGGAAAAATAGCTGCCAGGAGTTTAAATTTTGCTGGTATTGTCAGAGGCTATGGTCTGGTAGTCATGCAACAACATCTATGGCAACTGCAATGTTATTGAGAGGGAAGAACACAAACAAGGAAGATCAGACACTTCAGCTCCTTCTTAGAATGTGGCTGTTCAGTGCTGCTGAATTTCCACATGCATCATTACAGAATGTATTTATAGTATTAATTATCTGAAGAAAAATATTACTAGATTGTTGGTTTTGGTCTACTGCAGTGACATTCTCAGATACAGAGCTGTAGAAGATCACAGTGGAAAGGAGATTGCAAGAACTGCTGTGCCTATGCACAAATTCTGCTACAACTGCCCTTAACAGGAGCCATGCCTGAGCCCCAATAAGAGTCTGACTCTTTGCTGATACATTAAATGGGATAGAATAAGACTACATTGATAGAACTGTCCCTGATGGTGTGGGTAATCTCTCCATAAGTCCAAAACAACTGGTTACACATA
Source organism: Rhinopomastus cyanomelas (assembly GCA_013400115.1). Lineage (NCBI taxonomy): Eukaryota > Metazoa > Chordata > Aves > Bucerotiformes > Rhinopomastidae > Rhinopomastus > Rhinopomastus cyanomelas. The sequence goes on from VXBP01004607.1 coordinate 315,179, forward strand.
AACTGCCCATTGAGAACAGTCCCAGCAATGCTCTGTGTGCTTTGCAGGGTGCTGGCAGGCCAGCCCACGTGGTGGCAGGGAATTTTAGCAGTTTACTATACCAGATAATTATGCTCCAGTGCTAAAGAATGTTTCACATGTGCTCACATACAGTACTCTCAGTATAACTAGCAAGGGTGTCAAGAAAGTAGATAGCTCTCAAACCATACATTTATTCCTTGATATCTAATGCAGAAAGTAGGAATCCCTGCTTTGTTCCACTCATTCAACAAAAATTTTACAGATAACTTGTGGGGAGGCAGTCTGCTCACCAGTGCATTTTAGCTACTTGCAGTAAACTGAAACTACAAGAAACTCCAAGATACCTCTGTACTACAGCATCGTGCTAAGCACCTAGCGTGGGATAAAGCAACAGCTGGGATGTTAACTGCAAATAAAAAATACCCCAAAGAAACTGTTGTGTGAATAATTTTACAAGTCTATGGACAGGTTTGTTCTGCTGTTTCTGTTTATTTCTTCACAACAGGTATCTTTTCTGTTGTAGTCTTAGGATGGGAACAAACTCTTAAGCAGCTTCCAAATGCAGTTTTGTTGAGCAGCTTGGCAAATATAAAGTAATGCTGCCAAAGATGTGGATAAGTATGCCCAAATCAAACCCTATGTGTAAATCTCTAACACTAAACCTAATACTTAAGCATTTCTACACTTGGGAATTACTTTTCATAACATACCACAACTTGCTCTTAAACTGTTGTGTTAGTTTCTCCAAGCATCAGAGAAGGTATTTTTGAAAATCTATAGCTTGTGTCCTATATAAAAATAAAATAATGCATCCTGAAGTATACACCAAAAGAGAGAAGGTTTTTTCCAGTACAATAAAGACTGGAAAAGAAGTTATTGTGAGTATACAATGGGGAGATGATTCCAGATTATAATATATTAATATCGCCATTCTGTGTCTTAATTTTGGAGACCCACAATCTTCTTATTTTGTTCCTATAAATAAAATGTGATTTCTTATACTTTGAAAAGCCAGGTTTTTCTTTTGGCTCCAAATATTCCTTATGCATCACATAAATACAGAAGTAGTGGTGTTTGAAGAGGCCTCTGGAGGTCATTTGATCCAACCCCTCTGTTCAAGCAGGGCTATCCAGATCCAGTTGCCTAGGACTGTGCTGAGATGGAAACTCCACCACCTCACTGGGCAACCTGTGCCAGTGCTTGGTCACCCTCTGAGTGAAATAGTTATCTTCTAGTCAGAGGGGGCCTCCTGCATTTCAGTTTGTGCTCACTGCCTCTGTCCTGACATCATGCTCCACTGAAAGGTACCTGGATCCATCTTCTCTGTACAACCCCTTCATGTATTTGTAATTACTACTGTTGAGACCCCTCCCCCAGCCTTCTGTTTTCCAGGATGAACATCCCAATTCTTTCAGCCTTTCCTCATAAGAGAGAGGCGCCAGCCCCTGTTGCATTATTCAACCAAGAGTTTCCATGTGAAAGCTTTCAAAATGATCATATTAGAAACAAAGAGTTAATTTGAGACAAGTGAGGAAGATGAAAAAATGTTCATTCAGAAAATGAGTTGAATGTCTCAGGACATTTAAACTACCCTTGTAACTCAGCAACCTTTGTCCATGCTGGCATTATACCTGTCTTCCAAACTATGGAAGTTACCGTGGTTGACCACGGCTGAGGAATTGAGATAGTACTGATGGGTTTTCAACTAAGGGAACCTCTCTTACAGAAATTAAGGATCTACATTAATGGGATAATAAAAAGACAGGGTTTCTAAATAAGATTTTTATTTTGGGGAGATAAAAAGCAATGAGTTAAAGAGTGAGCAGAGAGACAGGAAAGGACAATGATGCAAGGACTACGTTACATGCGTGTGCAGCATTATTAGTTCTGGTAATTGCACAGGAATGAAAGATGGAGCCCTGTTTATTTACATTTATTTTCCGCTTGAGAGACATCCCAAGAAGTAAAATAAAATGAGAGCATCCTCAAATACCTGCTATGTTTCTCTGTAAATTGAATTTCTCATTTTATCAGGAAGCAATACTTGCACTGATGTTAGACAGGCAGCTAAAAGGTCAGCAAGTTCCCCTGGTTGCCTTTTGTCAAGGGTTTTTGACTTGTCTGTGAATAAAGATCTCCCAGGAGGAAGTCAGACCTGAATTTCCTGTCATCTTGAAGACAGCAATGAATTTGAAAATGTTACAAAAAGCATAAGGGACTTGAAGCACACCTTCAAATGCACTGCTGATGCCAATAACTTCCCATGTAAACATGCACACAGAGTTGTTTTGGATTTGTTCTGTCAACTTTTTGTTGTGAAACAAATTGTTATACAGCTGCCCACCTTGAATACAGAATGGATCTGATGGTTTTCCATTACTGCGCTATGCCTAATAGGGACTACAATCTCTTTGGGTTAGCTGTGGTGTTGGCGTGATCCCAACAGCAATGTGTTGAACCACTTCTCATTTTCCACCATGCTCTCCTGTGACTTGCCTGTCTGTCCTGTTGCATCCTGCTCCCTCACAGGCCTTGACACTCTTTAAAAGTAGCAAGGGTTAAGACAGTCTTAAAAGGTATCTGAGCAAAAATAAAAAGCTGTATCACTTGTGAGATGCATTAATAACTCCAGGACACACGTAAGTTTCTCACCAATGGCCAGATCTAGAGTTAGCACTTTTTCTTAACATCTGTGGGGAGATGTTTCTTGTTCTTTGGGGTACAGTTTCTCAGAACACACTTAAGTTGTTAAAGCCTCTATTGTTTTTTTTTTTGTCACTTAGCTTGGTTAGCGAAATGCAGTGATACCTGTGAACAACAAATTTGTACCTGCGTATATATTTCATTTGGGAAAAAGAGATTGAAGAGGGTGAAATTCTGTTTTTAAATCCAGAGATCCAGCTTCTTTTTCGTGCTACATCATACAGCAAATTGTGTGAAAACCTATTTATTTTGTTCTGAAATTCTATATAACACCAAGTTTACAAGTGCGAAATTGAAAGTGCACTGTAATCATAAAAAGCTTACAGCATTTTTCAGGATGTCCAGGAAGTTGCATAATAACTATTCATAAAATTTGCACTCTGTACTTGTCCAGCTACTTACAGATATGTTCTAATGGAAAACAAATCATTGCTTTAACATAATTACTGTCATCCTATGTAACTGGTGTATCCATAGTAAGTGATATGAAAATAAGCAGAAATAAGAGCTTTATCAGCTATTATATTGCATTCTTTGTCTATCCGTATTCTTCTATCACATTTATTTTTTCTCCACTAAAATATTCTTCCAAACTGGTATTTGAAACAAACTCCACTGGAGAAACCAGCTACTCTTTTTGTTTCATAGTATGGAAGATGTGCAGAAAAAATATTTCTAATATAGATAGGAATAACAACATTTTTTTCTTGGCTAAGAATCTAATTACTTATATTACAGACATAGTTCAGTGTAGTGAAGACATTGGTTTCTTTAGCATTACCATTCACCTAGGGCTCCTTCTGAATGGATGTTTGCCACACTCCTTTGTTATAATCACAGAATAATAGAACTCTGTAGCTTGGAAATGTTATCAGAGGTGCATACAGACATCCATACTGAAGCAAGCACTTTCCACACAGTCATTAACATATTTGTGAGAGCTAGAGACCAAAGATGTACACAGTATTTATGAATCTGTGGATTTTAGTCACTTCTGCAAATGGCAAGCCTAAGCCTTCTGGAGATTGTATGTAGTGTGGTCAGAGATTACACTACTACAGACAGTCACATTTTGAAAGTATTTGTCCACACATGTTTACTACTTCTTAATCTCCAGTTAAGACCTTTTCATGTCTGGAACTTGCTTCGCAGTCAGCTGCAGTTCTGAACATGCAAAGAGGTTTGTATCAAAAGGAGTGCTGCAACATATATTCAGGCCAAGTATCACAGTAATTTTCAATCCTCAGGCTTTCTGATTTTTTTCTAAAGATAACTGTTACTTTAAACGCTCACTTAATGATCTTTGCTTTGTGTTGTCTGATACATAATGTATTACAATAATGCACAGAAGTTATCTCCTGTTCTTGGGGGTTTTTTTGCTTTCAAACAAAATGCAAAGCTCAACACATGTTAATAGGATTCCCAGAAGGGAAAGAAACAAGCAAAACTATGTAAAAGCCACAAAAGTTATTTGGTTTAATTAAATAAGACCTAAAATATTTATTTCCCTGATGGATGCATTACCTGAATCAATTGAAATGTATACAGACTAAGGGCAGAAGAGTACAAATCCAATCACAAAGCCTTTTCAATATTGTACTGAACAATTGCAAAATGGATAATCTGGTAACACTTTCAATTAAAACTTTCAAAGAAGTATTTCATGTAGATAAACAATGAAAGCACTTGCTAGGTAAATGCCTATGTACTTGTAGTGACCGAAGATAAGTACTGTTACTGAGGATTATTGTTAATATTACTGGTAGAGGCTGATGCCTACTATGTGTTCTGATTTGTGATTCTGAGTAAGCATTCAACATATAATAAAAAAACCAAAGATTTTTAAAGATTTTGAAATATTCTGCTGTTACTTCTTTTCCAAAGAGGAAAATATACCCAAGAACACTACATACCCGTTGGCCAGATGTTTCTACCCAGTGCACTTCTACAGCTTCTGGTTTTCTTAGGTCCACAAGTATTTTTCAGTGGGATTTTCTTGAATCACAGAACATTAGAGATTGGAAGGGATCTGGAAAGATCATCTAGTCCAATCCCCCTGCCAGAGCAGGACCATCTAGACCGCGTTGCACAGGAACGTATCCAGGCACGCTTTAAATGTCTCCAGAGAAGGAGACTCCAGAGAAGGGCAGCCCATGGCTGCAGCTACCTTAAAAACATTGCCCTACAGCACATGCAGCTTAAAAGCCACGTGATCAGTTATTTTTTCAGCATACAAGAATGGGCCCTGGCCAGGACAAACTTGGAGTGATACTGAGCTCCCTTGGTGGTAACAAGTCCTGTAAAACAAATGCATCAATCCTCTTCATGCCAGGCTAACAGGACTGCTGGCAGGTGACACCACGACATGGAAAGTCGTAGGTATGCACTGACTTGCTGCACACATTTATTTCTGTAAATTCCTATGAGCTTGGTGTAAACAAGGATCCCTGCTGCCAGTGCCAGACTCTGTACAATGGCCGTCTGCCGTCGCCCAGAAGTACGGCAAAGAGAACTGCTCACTCATCCGTCCGCTGTGTGCCGCTGTGGAAACAAACACATCCTGAGACAGGAGGCTATCCTTCCTCCTCCCTAGGTCACATGACAGTTTTGGCTGTCCCGCGATACCATTGTACATCCCTCGTCTCTCTCCCCGTAGCACAAGGTGTGTGCAGCTTAAAAGCAAAATAGCACAACATTAGCTGTTTCCAGTTGCCCAAAACAGCCACCTGCCTGAAGTGGTTGAGGGAAAAACTGAGCCATGACAATTTCCCCCAACAAAGAATACATTTTCTTGCGGGCAGAATGAAACCGCAATCTTATCCAGAGTTTCTATAAGTTGTGTCTACATAGGCACAGTGAAATAAGGTCCTAAGAATCATCTTGGCAGCTTTGTAAACAAATTAACTACAAGATCTTATCCTGTGTTTAATATTGTCGTTCAGTTGATAGATTTATTGTGTTAATATGAAACATGACTTTAAAAAATTGTGATTGCCTGTAATCTATCCAGTCTTGATCGTATCAACATCTTGCGGTAAAGCAGAAATGTGACTCTGAAAAATACCCTGATCTGGTGCAACCTGGAACTTACACTGAAGAGATATTATCAAGGTGAATCCAAACATTAGTTACAACTCAAGAAAAAAGAAAACAAGAGATAGATCTGTATGGCAACACTAAAGTGTTTATCTTGCTCAAGGCTTGGTCTCTAGTTCATTGACTGCTGAAGTCTGGTTTGTACGTTTAAAGAGTAGTATCCAGTACGAAATTTTGCACTCTGCTGCAACTGAGTTAAAATAAAAGGTCCCAAATGCAATTTTCTGCAGCGTACTCTGCCCTTCCTTCTGGTCTTTTTATACCAAACCAATCTAATTAATATTAACTCAAACATAAGATTACAGTTCCAGTCATCTATGGACAGATTCCTCTTTGTTAGACATTTCTGACTTTGGTAGAGAGACTCAGTTCATTTTGGTGTAAGGTTACTTTCCAGATTGCTTTTACAGATTAGAGCAAAGCTCAGAAGTGGAGGCTAATGGAGCATCTATCATCACTAGTGTGCAACAGTACAAAAGGAAAATAAAAAAATAAAAATCTATTAAATTCTGGTAGTAAGTAAACAATGAATTTAAAAAGGTGCAGACCAGACAATATGAAAGTAAAAGAATGTTGTAGTTAGAAATTTGAGTTCTCTTGCCCTGAGCTGTTGGGAAATATCTATGACAACATACGAAATTTTTTCAGCACAGCAAAAACTGAAAGAGCAGGTGTGGATCTTCCAGTTTTGGGTTACCAGCTCCTCTTCCTTCTTGATTTAATTTTCATTTGTGGTTTGGAGAGAAAGCATGTCACTGACTGAGGCACAGCAGACATCTTCTTTTGGGAATGTGGTAAATGGATTGAGAGAGAGTGGCACTTCAGTGGAAGGTCAGTGGAAGGAAGGTTTCATCTAAATTCCATTGTTTGCTGAAATGGCGAGATTTCTTCCTTCATTCATGGCCATAGCAACTGGCACAAGGGAAATGGAGGACTGGCATGAAAGCATATGGAACAGAGAGTGGAACTTTAAAATGCCCACTGACTCTGAGGGTTGTGTGCATGGACTGAATGGACTCCACGATTCTACAGGGAGAAAGAATTGCTGGAATCTTCTGCTCATTGAGGGACTGAAGTCAGTACCTTGGTCTAGTTACATAAGAATGCGATTAATCTCTGTATGTATTTGTGGGAGGTTTTTATGTTGTTTCTTGTAAAATTAAATATGTCTTTTTATCAAACCAAATCAGTTTTGGTTTTGTCTGCAATTTAGAAGTGGGTTTGGAACCGTCTTGGTTTTGTTTTTGTCGTTTTGGTTTGTTTTTATTTGTTTGGCCCATTGGCACATTAACTACATTGATTGGTCAATTTCATTTCAGGGTAAGTCCTTGACAAGGAATGATCACTATTTTTGTAAAACAGCTTTTCAAAGAGTCTGTTCATCTGTAACTTATCCTATAGCTAACTATATCTGATTAATGTCACATGTTATTTCATTCCCTTTGGAATCATTACTCCCCGTGGTGATACTTAGAGAAGGTTAAAGCTGGGTAAAGCCAAGGTAAGTTTTTATTTTATCTTAGATAGCTGAGGCCATTCTCAAACATAATTAATTTAACAAAATAAAAGGTGACCTTGGACAAAGTTTTGGAAGAAAACATGTTTTGTGAAGAGATCTCTAATCCCTTTATACACTAATTCTGAAAACCAACAACTGTGTTCACTGTGATTATCTAGTTAAGTCTGATCACAAACCTGTCATACTTGTTTCTGTAAAGGGATCAATCAAATTTCTCCAGTGACAGTGTCTTGTACCTGTACATATATGTAGCGGGTTGGGGTTTCTCCACCAGTTTTAGCAGGTTCAAATCAATGAACTGCCCGCATTCTCTGCGGTAAGGTCTCGATGACATCTAGGACAAATTTGCCAGACAATGAATAGCTTAGGATACTGGATAGAAGTTTATTAACCTAACAGCTGTATACAGACAAAGAAAAGGAAAAAAAAACCCCAGGAAAATAAAACAAATAAAAACCAGCAAGTTGGTGCACTCAACCTAGAAACTGCGCCACACATGCCACTACACTATCTGAGGAAAATACCATGGGAAGTCACTATCGTTTGGGCCTTGGGTCACGGCAGAGATCTGGGCAACAACAACAGCATGCTAACCAGAGACGAGTGCCACCGCTCTCTCCCTTAACGCCCCAATTGCACCCCGGTGCGGGCGGCATGCATTTCAACAACAAAACTCCAGTCTCTGTCCTCCCGATCCTAGATTTAAGGACTCTCAAGTCCTT
>VXBP01004610.1:0-22232 GCA_013400115.1 Rhinopomastus cyanomelas
CCAATCTGAAAAACCAACAAGGGATAATAATCTGACGGCTGGACCAGCTTATCCTTAAAGGAAAAGCTGTCTCTTACTGTTATTCTATTGCCTTGTCATAGAAGGCGGTGAAGTTGAACAAGTAGTACCTGCCTTTCATGATCCCATGCTGACTGAGCTTGATCACCTGGTTATCCTGTAACTGGTACATAATAGCACTTGGAATGTTTTTCTCAAAGCCTGTCCTGAAACCAAAGCCAGAGTCATATTACTAAATGAAAGCAATAGTAGGAAAAAAGAAGAACAAAATCAAAAGTAAGTCTTTATTAATGCAGATATGTATTCTAAGTAGAAATGCATCCTATCACTTTAGGATTTTCAGTTACTGGTTTTAAAATGTCAGTTATCCTACAGGATGGCAATGGAAAAGTTTTCATTTATTTCATTTGCCTGAATTACCCATTCTGAAATACACTGCAAGTGCATGTAAAACTTCTTTATACTATTGAATCAGCTGTGGGACTGCACTGCAAGGATCAAGCAAAGGACTTATCTGAGATTCACTTACAGATTTAAATGCAAGGCTTAAGCAAACAACAAATTAGAACTATACTTCCTCATTAGTATAGGTTTTCACAGATATTATGGAAGAACGCACTATTACAACTTAAAAGAAAGAATACACTAAAGAACCTAAAATGCACACTATATACTATAGGTGTGTTGGTCATCAGTTTCAAACTTACAGCAGGCTACATATTCACTTACCCCTCTATTGTAGTTTGGAATTTGGCCGGATTTTTTTTACAGCCAAAGGACTAGGAGTTGCTGTGGCAACTCTTGATAAGCAGCTTGGATTTTCAAGCTCTACAAGCAAGCATATAGGGGTATGAACTCTGGTGTTCAGTCTCCTGTTTCTTGTATGTGGTGCCTCTTTGCTTGGAGATGAAGCATGGCAGCACTGGACTGGGATGTAACTAGGAGCCGTCTTTTTCCTTAGAGTGTGGTGATGGAGGACAGGTTGGAACTCTGGAAGTCAGAGATCAGTGGAGGAAGGCTTTACCTGCAAGTCCACAGTATGGTGAAACGGAAGAAGAGTCCTGTCTGTATCTTGTGGACAACAACATTCACAACAGGGGTCTGGCCTTCAGAACATCAAGCAAGGAACTGATCCTTAAAGAAACTGCTCTTTCTGAGGACAGGAAAACTGGACTGAACTATGGACTGCATGTTTCCACAAGGCAAATAACTGCTAGAAGATTCTTTCCCCTAAGGAAGGGAGGTAACAGAGGTCAGCCCAGTTATATCACAATGTGTGATTAATCTCTATGTGATTGGGGTTTTTTTTTCATATTGGGGTGTATTTTTGTTACTTTTCTCTTTTTTTTTTTTTTTTTACTTTTCTCCAAATGAAGTTGGTCTTTATTTTTTGCTTGCTGCTTTCTAAGTGGTTTTGAACCCTCACTCGTTGTTTGGAGCTGTTTTTGTTTTGGCACCCTAGCACGTTAACTAAATTAATTAGTTAATTTCATCTTGGACCTAATCAACTGATTAGTTGGTGATACATCCAATTAAGGGAGCTGATAGTTTTGAACCAGGGCATCTAGGTGATGGCTAAAGTTAGGCATTCTGCTCTGGGGACCAGGAATGAAATTACTTGGTGTAATCATAGCATTAAACAACCGCATTGATGCTGTTTGTTTCCTTTTCAGTAAAATAAAGGCAAACATTTATTCAGAAATCACACGGATTTATTCAGAAATCCATGGATAAAGGGTCACTTTGGTGTCTATCAGGTTATATCTGCATTGCAGGTAAGAGAAAGGGGTGAAAATAACGTTTTTTAAAAATGGGCTTGATGTTGATCATGTCAAAACCTATCCAAACATGTAGATTCTGTGATTTATTTTATTCTGAAAGGAAAAACTATAGAAGTTTCTCATTTCAAAACTTTCACATGAATGTTCAGTATAGAGATCAATACAGATAACAGTAGGGAACACTAGAGTTTACAGTGGTGATTTTTTTAATGTCAGGTGTGCTATGTTTATAATAAGCGGAAAACCAAAATTAATTTCTCAGTATTTTAGACGTTAACATTATGTCCCATATTACATTTGACATTTACAAACAGCAACACAGATAGGATATTTGTAATTAACTTGTCACTAAGTCCAAACAATATTTTCTCAGACTCTTATCAGTTGTCTTTTCAGTATCCCTTCATTGACCTAGAAAATTCATATAAAAAAGGAGGAATAATGTAAGTCACCTTGCTTCATAAAGGCTTATCTCTGATGCTATTAGTCACTGTATTGTGTTAAGCTAGTTGATTTTATGAGCTGAAGAAAACCCATGGCTCATAAACTCAGCAGAGGTGAGTGAGATATGACAGTCTTTCAAACCCATTAGTGACATTCCTAAAACATCAGAATGGTACATTAGTCTTCCTAACATTTAGCTTTCTTAAGCACACAGATCGATGAGAAGCTGTCTTGTATGCCAATTGTTTCTTTAAATGGCATCCATTTTTAAATTGCTTTTTCCTCTGCAGCTGAGAAGGAAATGTAATGGTCACATTTCAAATCTTGGATGAATCTGACAATTTTGTAGGTGTACATTGGAGGTAAGCCAAATCCGTCTATTTTAAGAAGCTATAAATGTGAAGACATTTGTTCACTCATGCTAGTCCAAACATTCTCTCTACATATTAATTATCTATAGCTCTTTGATTAAATTTGGAAGTGTTCATGTGTTACGGAATTAGTTTTGGAACAGTCTAGAAATAATTTTAATTTCTATCCTTGTGAAAATGGAATGTGATATCATGATACATACGGCCAAGGTACAGACAGTTCTAGGATCAAAAAGCAACAAAATGCTTTTAGGGACTAAAGAATTATTTATATTTTTTTTAAGATTTTAAGTGAATATGCAGTAAAATACTGAAAGAGTCCACCACATTTTGAACAAATAAACTACATTTCTATTCTGAAAATATCAAATTACATTCTGACTGATTTGTAAATGGAAATGTACTTATTAACCACATCAATAAAGAATCATTAGGAAACAGTGTCATGTTTCTCAATTTGCATTTGAATGTGGAGAATTTTTGGGTTTTTTTAATTTCATACTTCAAGAAGTGAGGCAGTTCCTCTTTCTGCTATATATCTTTGCTATACTATATATTTTCTGTCTTTATATTATCTCTAAAAATAGACCACAATGTTCTGCACTTTGCAACATAAAACATACTTTAAATTTGATCTTTATGTGCCTTCCTTCTCTTCCTTGCATTTTTCTTTTCAGTTATTTACTTTGAGTAGAATAAAACAAACAGCAAATATTAGATTGATGGGTTTGAGTAGATGATCTTTCATGTCGGTTCCAAACTGTTTTTCCATGAATCTGTAAATTTAAAATTGAAGCTCTGTGTCTACACCCTTGTTCTAATGCTTGATGATTCTCTCAGTGAACTTTTACTAATGTATAAATTAAACATCCCCCTGAACAACTTAACACAATTTACTCTTTTCCTATTGCTTTTTACTTGTGAGAAGAATGCTGAATGTGAAACACTTCCATAAAAGACTGAGCAGCACAATTCAGGTCTACCGTCCTTCCTGGAAGAATAAGCCCTGGTCTCATGTACCCTAAGACGGCAGTGTCAGCAAAAGCAATTCCCGGCACCCTAACCATACATTTCAGGTTAGCTCCTCAGGGAAGTCTGGAACATGCAAGTAAGTACTGCCAGTTTGAAGGAATTCTTGGAACAATCACAAGTAGCATCACAATTTAGGTCTACCGTCCTTCCTCAGAGAACAAGCCTTGATCTCACATACCCTAAGAGGGCAGTCTCGGCAAAAGTGATTCTCACACCCTGTCTGTACATTTGATGTTAGCTCCTTAGGGAAATCTTTGACATGCAGATAACTACTGCCAGTTTGAAAGGCTTCTAGGGAAAAATAAAAGGTGCAGTAAATTTTGGGTGTATGATCTTTCCTTTGTGAGTGTTACAGTTTGAGCACTGCCAGAATTTTCAGATATGCTTTCATGAAGAAGAAAAGTTGTTTATTTTCAAGGGGAACTCTTCCCTCATCTACCTGTCCTGGGGGAGGTGACACTGCCCTGGAACCTTCCCCAGACAGGTCTGTCCTGGGGGACGTGTCCCCAGTTACACAGATCCCAGGACCCTTCCCCAGAATGGTCTGTCCTGGGACCTGCCCCGGAAGGGCTGGCTAGGTCAGCCTATAAAAACCAGAGCAGGGTCTTGGTTTGCACCCTTTTTGGGGGCTGTGGCCCTGAAGGGAGTACCCCACCACCGCCCTGGGGTGGGAACCGCAGCCTCGAGGGGGACTGCGGCTCCGAGGGGGACTGCAGCTCCCGAAGCAGCCACAACCTGCCACGTCTTCCGAACCAGCCATGGCCCCGGCCTGACCCCACCGCCAGTGCGCACCTGCTGCCGCGCGGTCCGGAAGCGACCCCGGCCGCAACTTGCTGCGGGTGCGCAGCCCTGAAGCGGTGCCGCCGCCACGAATGCCGCCGCGCCATTCTGGCCCCGGACCTGAAGCGGCTCGTCTCCCACGGCAGCGCGGTGCCGCTCCTGCTCGCCACTGCACCACGCTTGGACTGGAGATGCAAGACTGGTGCAGATTTGCCATCACAACACCTCCACCATGGACAGCCTTCAGCATCGGTGAGCTGGAGTACTCCTCTTCCCCCTGGAGTTGAGACAGGAGGGGGAGAGGAGAGGATGTTTGGAAGACCCTCTTGGCCACATGTGGAGTGTGGGCTTCCTCTTGGCTGAGGAAAGCAGAAGGACTTGGGAATCCTTAAACCTTGAACCCGAAAGACAGAGACTGGGTTGTTTGCTGCTGCACTGAGAGATGCAGGTGTGGGTGCTGAGAAAGTCAGGCCATCCCGAAAGCATTGAGATCCATGTCTGCTGCACCGAGGGATGCAGGTGTGGCCGCTGAGAAACTCAGGCCATCCCGGACTGACATGCTCTCTTTCCCACGTCTCTAAACTGAAAGAAGATCCAAGGCCCAAACTATAGTGTTCTCCCATTGTATTCTTCTCAGATTGTGTAATGGCATTTATGACATTAGTGTGTGTGCACCGACCTGCATAACTTTTTCTCCCATTCTGTATATAGTTATAGTGTTAGTAAACCTTTCTGCAGTTTCCCTAAGCCATCAGTTGTCTGGCAAATTTTGTCCAAGATGTCATCAATACCTCAAAGTTTTGATTTCCTTTCTTTTACCTTAAATTGTAGTCCTGAACTCACCACAAAAATGGTGTGGAAACCTGGTAACAAAGTATTTTAGTTTCAACCGGCAACAGTGAGTTAGTCTACCTTTTATGAATACAGAACAAATTCTAAGCAAAAGCTATTCCAGCCACAATGACCATACATATTTGGTTATTTCTTCAGGGAATACAGAAAGCAGCAGAAAACTACTGAGAGTTTGAAGGGCTTCTAGGTACAATGAAAAGCAGCAGCACAATTCAGCTCTACCGTAGTTCTTGGGAAAAAAACACTTGATTAAATGTGTCTTTAAAGGGAAATCTCGGATAAAGCGATTCCAGGCACTCTTACCTTTCATGCTAACTCCTCAGGGAAATGTCTGAAANTCTGTATTATTGCTATAATATTCCACGATTCATCTAGATGCTCGGGGAAGCTAGATAGCTTTTCTTTCATTCTAGGGATTCTTCTGAATATTACTGTTGGAAATTTCAAGGGAAAAGAAGCTACTTTGTGATGAAACATGAGGAGACTTCTCACCCTGAATCTCAACCAGCATTAGTTTCTAGTGGGGATTTGCCAATAACTCGGCATTGCTCTCAGCACAAAACCTGAGATTAATTTTGCTGTGAAATGTCTTTAGGCCTTAATTAAACCTGGAGTTACTGATCATGGTTAATGTGGCCAGGCAGACAGTGCCTTGGTCTGGGTGATCCTGCTGTGGCGAGGGGTTTGCACTAGATGGTCTTTCAAGGTCCCTTCCAATCCCTAATGACTCTGTGGTTCTAAGATTCACATCCTGCTCTAGTCAATGCTCAAGTATTAGGGAGGACACACTGCCTGTAAGGCCTTTGCTGGCTCGAGGCACTATTCCAAGCTACCTGTAGTGGGTTAAAACTAAGAAACTTTGCTCCCGGGTTTTCGGCACCAATTGTGTGGTAGGTTCAAGACCACAATTTAAGATAAAGGAGAAGAAAGCAAAGCAGTGAGGTCTCAATGGCATCTCAGATAAATTTGTTAGAATATGGATAGCTTAGGGAAACTGGAAAAAGGTTTATTAACTCTGTAACTGTATACAGAAGGAAGGAGAGGTTAAGCAAGTCACAAATGCCATCACACATTCTGAGATAAATACAATGGGAGGTCACTATCGTTTGGGCCTTGGGTCTTCCTTCACATTAGAGATCTGGGGAAAAGAGCCTGTCAGTCAAGTAGTGATGAGTACCACCACCTTCTCTATTATTCACACATCACCTCCATCTGCAATACAGTGAGACCCAAACTGCTTGCAGACTGGTGAACTTCTTCAAATCTTCAGCGCAGCCTCTCCAGCTCAGCGCTCTGGGGATGGCCTGATTCCTCAGCACATAACTGCATCCCTCGGTGCAGGAGACATGCCACGATGCTGAAGGGCTGCTCTGTGGGGGGCGGTGATGGATCTGCACCAAAGTCTTGCTTCTCCCATCCGTGGCCAGGATCGCACGAAGTCAGGTCTGGACTGGGGCGGGGAGAGGTGCGCGGAGCCGCTGCATCTTCTCCCCGCAGCGGCGGAGCCGTGGCTGGGCCATGGCGATGGGACCGAGGTCCTCCGGGAGCTGCTGGAAGCCATGGCGAGTCGCCGCCAGTGCCGGGCCAGGGCTGGCACCGTGCGGAGCCATCCTCCTCCACCCTGCCGTTTACAGGAGCGGAGCGGACCTGGCAAGCACCCTCCCTCCCGTTTCCGATGGGTAAACGGGGAAGGGAACTGCTGGAAGCCACGGCCGAACCGAACGGGCGCTGAGTGGGGTGCTTGGCTGAGAGCCCGCAGCCCAAGAGAGCAAACAAAGAGCCCGGTCGGCTTTTATGGGCTGACCTAGCTATGCCGGTTTTGGGCGGGTCTTGGGACAGTGTCACCTCCCCCAGGACAGGTAACTGGGGGGAGGGGTCCTCTGAGAGTGACATAACTTTTTGTTCTTCATGAAAGCACAAATCTGCACATCTGAAAATTCTGGTAATTTTCAAACTGCAGCACCACCAAACAACTGCACTGCAGAGGGAAGGGTTAACATTTGAGAGTTCAATACAGGAAAACCAGGTGGGACTGTTTTCTTACACTCTGTGGGTTTTGTAATCGTAGAATCATAGAATCAGTTAGAATCATTAGGGATTGGAAGGGACCTCTAAAAATCACCTAGTCCAATGAGATTGGAAAAGACCTTTAAGATCATTATTTCCAACCATGTACCCTACTCTACCAAGTCCACTGTCAGACCCACCAGTAAACCCTGCTTCCTGATGTGCCACGTTCCGATGAAAGCCACAACTCCCCTCAAGAGTCAATCTGCAATTTCTACACCATTCTTTGTAAACTACTCAACATATGGTAGGCAATGGCAAACTTAGCTGAAACTACTGCTTCTAGTGGAGGGACTGATTCATTAAACACCCCAGTGCTTAATTACCTGTATCACCTTATTGCTTTTGGTACCTTTTTTAAGTAGTGGAAGCTGCATCTGCTAAACACCCATCGGTTACGTCCTGTTTGCTGTAAATCCTTGACAATAAATAGTGTGAGGAGCAGCTCTTAGCTCTGCCAAGCAAAATTCTATGGCTCAATCACTTCAAAAGACTCCTGGTATACTATTCTGTCTTAAAAGGTTGGATAATCTTCTAACTCCTCTCCTGAAAAGAATTAACAAAAGGATAATTTTCAACTTGATGTCAAATGGATCTTTACTAGGTTTGTTTAAAGAATACTTTTGCATGTGGCTGATCTAATGGTGGGGTAATTTGTCTAAAAATGAAATTAAGGAGAACATTAGAGGAAGACATGGGGATTATATTAAAACTAATGATTTCTTGCACTGACAGTGTGTTTCTAAGACACGCTTTAGCTTTCATTCATGCAGGCAATCCTATTGATTCCATTACGCTTACAAGCCTGAATCTGTTTCAAAAGGTACATTGAGATACTGAGATTGTTGCCCTAAAACTAAGGAAAGAGAGTCTATTAAAACCACTTGTTACAGAAATATCCTTTTCTTAAGCAAACGTCTTGCTTAAAGTCAGCGTCTTTAAGCACGCTATCATACAGCGAGCCGCTAGTACAGTGACACATGCGATGGAGCGATCCCTGAGCTGTGGCATTGGCCCTGTTGCAAGAAGCAATTGCACAAGCCTGAGCAGAACTGGGGCAAAGTAATTCCAGGGCCCATGGTGAAGTCATGGTTTCTTAAGCAGACACTAGGTGCAATTTTGATTTACTCTTTTCTCTTGATAACCGTAATAATAACAATAGCTGTTTTATAATGTTAACATTCTCTTGATAATAACACTAAGCTTGCTAATAGTAACCTTGATAGCATCTACTGCCTGTTACGCTTTATTAGCATTGCCTTCCAGTTGCTGATGGCTCTTGTCTGTGCTTCCCACCCATCGCAGTGGTATCGGTCGGAACTGGCCATGGGCCTCCGGCGGCAGCAGCATCTTGGCAGAATTTGGGACTTTACATCTCGAGTTTGTGCACTTAAGCCATCTGTCTGGAAACCCTGTCTTTGCTGAGAAGGTGAGACTGTTCAGTCAAAATCATGTTATAAAGATCAGTTGGGTTGGGGGGCTAATGCTGGGGTCAGAGGTTTTATGCCACTCTGTTGTACATAGTTATCACGGGAGGTAAAAGGGTTTTAGATGTTTTTTTAATCACCATGGTGCGCTTTTGTATTACAACGTTAAAAATGTGTTCCAAATACACCTCTGTGTATCTCACTACATATAGCACTTACACAACCCCATAGAATATTGCATTTCTGCTAACGTCCCTAATTAGTGTCTCATTAGCCAGTCCCACCATAGAGCTTTCACCTGTACTTCACCAGGAGGTGGTGGTGAAAACAAAACCTGGTGTTGTGTTTGGAATGACACATCTTGACTATCGAAAGGCAACGCCCATGGCTTCCTTGTGTGGCTTCAGCCTCAGAATCTATGTCATATCACTGCAGTGAGGCCAGTAAGCTGTTCCACTGCACTGACCTTTGAAAAATGCACTTTAGGCTTTATTTTGGGATTAAAAAAAATCTAAAAAAAGAATTAACCTTATGGCAAAACAGTTGTTGTGCTGACTGATTGTTCCTGATTTTGACAACACTGTCTGCTGGATAATTTTGATTTATGTGACAGTGGAAGGCAACTCCTCTTCTCTGTTCTCATCTGAGCAATTTTACCTTCCTTTATGGTGTATAAATAGTAACTGAGTCCTATTCTGTATAGTATTAATTGGATTTTCACTTACTGCAGCTGCCCCCTTTTAGCTAAAACTGATAGTACCCGTCTCATAGTCTCACTGTAACGAGACTCTTTAAACGCAATGGTCAGCACTAAAATGAATACTAGTGTGGTTCAGCTAGTGCAAATATTAGTCTGGTACAGCCAGACTTAAAGGACGGAATGATTTGCTGCAGTACTAAAGTAAAATCTGAGAAACACCCTCCCAGCTACGTTAATGTCTAAGGGGAGGATTTAAAGAAAGAGTTTCTTGTGAACAATTTGGAAAAGTGTGGGGAGGAAAAGATCACACAATTACAAAATGATTAAGGTAGGAAGAGACCTCCAAGATCATCCAGTTCAACCATCAACCCCACCCTGCCCACTAAACTCTGGGGCAGGGCCACATCCAGTCCTTTTTGAACCCCTCCAGGGACGGCAACTCAAGCCCCTCTCTAGGCAGCCTGTTCTAACCCCTGACCACTCTGTCAGGGAAGAAATATTTCCTGATGTCCAATCTAACCCTCCCCTGGCACAAATCTAAGCCATTTCCTCTTGTCCTATCACTGGTGACTTGGCACAAAAGACCAACCCCCACCTCTCTACACCCTCCATTCAGGTAGCTATAAAGAGGAATAAGGTCTCCCCTCAGCTTCCTTTCCTCCAGACTAAACAACCCCAGTTTCCTCAGCCTGTTCTGGAGAACAGACCTGTCCTCCATGCCCTTCACCAACTTGCTCTTCTTCGGACCTGCTCCAGCCCATCAATGTCCTTCTTGTTTGAGGTGCCCAAGCCTGACCCCAGTAATCAAGATGAGGCCTCACCAATGCCCAGTATAGGGGGACAATCGCTTCTGCTCACAACTTCAGCGTTATAGATGGGTGGGTGTGGCAGCTCTCAGGAGCAGCCAGAAACAACTTCCTAGATAACTTAATTATCTTTTGATATTTATCATAATGTAGTGTATGGCTCTGCTCTACTAAGACACAAATAAAGTGTGATGAAGCTTGTATTAAAAGTCCTAGCTTACCTTACTAGTTACAACTCACAACTAGTTACAACTAGTTGTAACCTTACTAGTTACAACTTAAAAGTTGTCTTCCCAAGGGGCAGTGAGCTGTAGCTTCAGGAGGATGCTGAAGATGTGTTTATGTGAGCTGCTCTCAAAAATCATTGGCCTCCAAGGCAAACCATTCGAGGACTGGCGTGCCTGATAAAGAAGAAACACTGGAATAAGTGTTCATGGACTAAATGGGGTCTAGGATTTGCTGCAGTCTGCACTTCAGCAATGATTGTTCACAAAGCAGCATCATGCTGCAGAAGACACTTTGTGGACCACAATAGAAATTGTTCTGCATCTTGGTGTTAGCTGATACATAGGATCATAGAATCATAGAGTGTATTTGTTTAGAAAAGACCTCCAAAGCTTATCAAGTCCAACCCCCCTGCACAGAGCAGGACCATCACTCACCAGACCAGATTGCCCAGAGCCTCATTCACCCTGACCTTGAATGGCTCCAGAGATGAGGCCTGTTCCAGGGATCCCCCACCCACAGATTCAAGAACTTTTTCCTCCTGTCCAGCCTCATTCTGCCCTTTTCCAGTTTCAGGCCCAAGATCCAAGGCCCAAACTGGAGTGGTTTCCCATTCTATTTTCTCAGGTTCTGTGAGGGCATTAATGACACAGTTTGTATGCACCGACTTGCATAACCTTTTCTGTGTATAGTTAGTGTTAATAAACCTTTCTGAAGTTTCCCTAAGCCATCGATTGTCTGGTGAATTTTATCCAAGATGCCATCGAGACCTCACTGCTTTGCTTTCCTTTCTTTGATATTGAATTGTGGTCCTGAACCCACCACAAGTAGACACGCTGGAGGGCAGGGATGCCATCCAGAGGGACCTGGACAGGCTGGAGACGTGGGCACAAACCGACCTGATGGGGTTCAACAAGACCGAGTGTAAGGTCCTGCATCTGGGTCTAGACAATCTTAAGCACAAATACAGGCTGAGCAGTGACTGGCTGCAGAGTAGCCCTGAGGAGAGGGACTTGGGGCTGCTTGTGGACAAAAAGCTCAACATGAGCCAGCAGTGTGCACTTGTGGCCCAGAAGGCAAACCGGATCCTGGGTTGCATCAGGAGAAGTGTGGCCAGCAGGTCAAGGGAGGTGATTCTCCCCCTCTACTCTGCTCCGGTGAGACACCATCTGGAGCATTGCATCCAGTTCTGGAGCCCTTATTACAAGAAGGATGTGGACGTGCTGGAGAGTGTGTAGAGGAAGGCCACGAGGATGATCAGAGGGCTGGAGCAGCTCTCCTGTGAGGCCAGACAGAGAGTTGGGGCTGTTCAGTCTGGAGAAGAGGAGGCTCCCAGGTGACCTTATTGTGGCCTTCCAGTATCTGAAGGGGGCTACAAAAAGGCTGGGGAGGGGCTTTTTAGGATGTCAGGTAGCAAGAGGACTAGGGGGAATGGAGCAAAGCTGGAGATGGGTAGATTTAGAGTGGATGTGAGGAAGAAGTTCTTCACCATGAGAGTGGTGAGAGCCTGGAATGGGTTGCCCAGGGAGGCAGTTGGGGCCCCATCCTTGGAGGTATTTAAGGCCAGGCTGGATGGGGCTCTGGCCAGCCTGGTGGGGTGTCCCAGCCCGGTGCGGGGGTTGGAACTGGATGATCAGGTGGTCCCTTCCAACTCTGAGTGATTCTGGTTCTATAACTTCTCCAGTGAAGTGATCCTGCTGTGGCAGGGGGATTGGACTAGATGATCTTTCGGGGTCCCTTCCAATCCCTAATGATTCTATGATTCTATTATTCTGTGATGTCTGTGAACTGTTACACACTTTGTGTGTTCCTCTTTACATGTGAGTGAAGTATTCCTGTGCAGAGCCTCTACTGGTACATGGAAGCATGGTGAAAGCAATGTCCTTCTGGAACTGAGGGGCCCAGAACTGGACACAACATTCCAGATGCTGTCTCACCAGGGCAGAGTAGAGGGGGAGGAGAACCTTTCTCAATCTGCTAGCCCCCAACCTGTATCGGTACCTGGGATTGTTCCTGCCCAGATGAGAGACACTACGCTTGCCCTTGCTGAGTTTCGTTAAACTCTTCCAGATGCTATCTCACCAGGACAGAGTAGAGGGGGAGGAGAACCTTTCTCGATCTGCTAGCCACACGTCTTCTAATCCACCCCATAGGATGCTGTTCTTTGACAGATCAGTCCCCAACTTATACCGGTAGCTGGGATTGTTCCTGCCCAGATAAAAGACCCTACACTGGCCCTTGTTGAGTCTCATTAAAGTCTTCAGCATGTCCAGGTCTCACTGAATGGCAGCACAGCCTGCTGGTCTGTCAGCCACTCCTCCCAGGTTTGTGTTGTGAGCAAAGTTGCTGACACTGCACTCTGATTAATGAGTATATTGAATAGTGCTGGTCTCAGCCCTGAGCCTTGAGGCACTCCACTAGATACAGGCCTTCGACTAGACTCTCTGCCATTGACCCCAACACAGACTTCTTTCTTTCAGGCAGCTCACAGTCCACCTCACTACCTGATCGTCCAGACTACACTTTCTCAGTTTAGCTGTGAGGATGCTGCGAGAGACTGTGTCAAATGCTTTACTGAAATCAGGATAGACCACATCCACTATTTGGCTATCATCTGTCTACCTGGTTGTGTTCTCATAGAAGGCTGTCAGACTGAGGGGGCATTTCCCTCATCTGCCTAGCCAGCAACGCTGTGCGTGATGCACCCTAGGACACAGTTGGTCCTTGTGGCTGCCAGAGCACACTGCACTCAACTTGCAGTCCACCCACAGCTTCAGATCTGTTTGCGTGGGGCTGCTCTCCAGCCTCTTGTCCCCACATTGGCATATATAACCAGGGTTACCTCATCCCACCTTAAGAGTTTGGCACTTGATTTTACTACGTGCCACACAGTTGGTGATTGCTCAGCTCTTCTGTGTATGCAGATCTCTTTGAGATACCAGTGGGTTTGCTGCATTAAAGTAGGACCCAAGGCACTTGTCCATGTTGATGCCTACACTGTTGGCCTCATCCCACTGATTCAGCCTGTCTAGATCTCTTTGTAGACCCTCTTTGGTCTCAAGCAGATCAACGTGCCTGCCCACATAGGAGTTATCTGCATATTTACTGAGTGTGCATTCAGTGTCCTTGTCTAAATCATTAATAAATATATTAAACAGGAATGGCCCCAATACTGAGCAAATTTGTTTGTGTTTCCACTTCCCACTTGCATGTTCACAAATGCCATAGTGTTTTCCTCCATCACTTACTCTTGATCCTAGCTGAGAAAGATGTGTGCTGTTTCTTGGCACTTCTAACAAGACTGTGTACTCAGTATTAAACGTGTGAAAAAGCCTTTGGGTATATGCATCTTGCTAATAAACACCAGTATTATTTATCCTAAAAACTTCTGAAATCAGTTATTCTGATTTATGTAAATCACACATAGACTTCTCATTCGCCATCCCCTGAAGAACCCGCATTTTAAAATTAACCACAGCAGAAGTTCACGAGCTACCACATTTATAGTGGTGTCTGATGTACATAATGCATCAGGGAAAACAAAACCAGTGAGTCTGGTTTCTTAATGAAAAGTGTAGAGGAAGCCCTTTTGACAGACCTCGTTATTTAAAGCTGACTTGAATAAAAAGCTGCCTGCTGATGCACTAATAGAGAAAACTCTTCTTTTAACAGATCTGCATTTTTCATGGTTTTGTTTCAAAAACCATTTTCTTCTGGAAGAGTGGTAACCAAGCAACAGGCAAGTTGACGTGTCCTAGCAATTCACATCTTTTGTAGATATTCTTGACAACACAGCTCTTGCCAAAAACAAAGGCAAAACAAAAGTTACTCCACTTGGAAGATGTGGTTGCCGTTTCCAGAGGTAACTGACTGTGCGTAGTGCATTATAGAAAACAATCAGTAAGTTTAGTTTCCGCGAACTCCCTTTGATAGTACGCTGAAAAAGTTGGTCCTTGAGTGCATGCATGCGTCAGTTCTGAGGACTGGGTCTTCAAACAATGTCTTAGTCTGCCTAGCTGACTTTGGTGGCTTCAAAGGGCAGCTTCTGGACCGACAGAACGTCCAAGTGCTGCAGTTGTGCTCCCCATACCAAAACAGTGCTTGTGAGTAGTGCACCATGGTGAGGGGCTGGTCTGTCCCCTTCAGATACACACCAAGTTCCCGGTATCCTGAGCTGTCACAGTCAGGCCAGGTTAGACGCTGCTGTTTTGTAAGAAATAAATTATGTCTACCCAGTCCACATTCTTCTTGGGTTTGTGTAGTTGTGTGCACAAAAGCTTGACACACGCGTAACATCATCAGTGTGTGTGCTGAGTAGAGAGAATCTGAAGAGTAGCGTCGTAAGTATTCCAAACGTCAACTGCTTTCATCATTAAATGCGCAGGGCAGAACAGAAATAAGTAGTAACCTTTGACTTCTGCTCCAAAACATCTATCGATACGTGACTTCACTCTTGCTAAAAATGCCTCCGCTCTGGATTTTGATGATGTGATGTTTGTCGTAAGTGCTTTGTTCTGTGTAATATATTTCCAAAACTAACTACTTCAAGAACTTGCATTTGCAGCTAATAATGTGTTGAGTAGCTGGACTGTAAGTTGCTTCCTAAAGAAGATTGTAACTCGTGCACAAATATTTGTAGGCTTATGCTCTTGGTTTCTTTACCTTTGATGTTTATCTAGTTCTGATACGTCTATCTGATATGTTTATCAGATACATAAAACAGGTAACAAACCAAACAGCATCTTTGACAAGTAAATGCACATGAATTCTCTGCTTTGGGGCTGTTTTGTAAGGAGACCTCAGGTTATAGTGTAGGACCTGGTCCTGTGGCAGGCAGGAAATCAGTGACTCTGCTTCACAGTGTGTCCAAACAAACCTCACTTGTCTGCTGATGACATTAAGATGAAGATCATGCTCTGCATTTTGCATAACTTACAGAACGTATGTTTCCCCTTCTATTTCTACTGCTACCATGCTAAAACCACTGTCATAATAATGGGATATTAACTTGGAAACTGGGAAAGATTGCAATTAGACACCTTTCTTTTGTAGTGGATCAAAACCTTCTAGCGTGAGATTGCAGGTGTATCATAGGATCATAGGATCATAAGACCATAGGATGTTAGGGGTTGGAAGGGACCCAAGAGATCATCGAGTCCAACCCCCCTGCCGGAGCAGGACAAAACTATCTAACACAGATCACAGAGGAACGCATCCAGGCGGGCCTTGAAAGTCTCCAGAGAAGGAGACTCCACGACCTCCCTGGGGAGTCTGTTCCAGTGCTCCATGACCCTCACAGCAAAGAAGTTCCCCCTTGTGTTGAGGCGGAACCTCCTCTGCTGCAACTTACACCCATTGCTCCTTGTCCTGTCACAGGGAGCAAGTGAAAAGAGCCTGTCCCCCCCCCTTGGCCAGCCTTCAGATACTTATAAACATTGATCAAATCTCCCCTAAGTCTTCTCTTCTCCAGACTAAAAAGCCCCAAGTCCCTCAGCCTCTCCTCATAAGCCTTGCCCTCCTGTCCCCTAATCATCCTCGTAGCCCTCCGCTGGACCCTCTCCAGTAGATCCTTGTCCCTCTTAAACTGGGGGGCCCAAAACTGAACACAGTACTCAAGATGAGGCCTCACCAGGGCAGAGTAGAGGGGGAGAAGAACTTCCCTCGATCTGCTGGACACACTCCTCCTAATACACCCCAGGATCCCATTGGCCTTCTTGGCCACCAGGGCACATTGCTGTGCCATGGTTAACCTGTTGTCCACCAGGACCCCCAGGTCCCTCTCCACAGGACTGCTTTCCAGTAGATCACCTCCCAGCCTGTACTGGTGGAGTTTGTTATTCCTCCCCAGATGCAGGACTCTGCACTTGTCCCTGTTGAACCTCATCTGGTTTCTCTGTGCCCAGCCCTCCAGTCTGTCCAGGTCTCTCTGGATGGCAGCACAGCCCTCAGCCGTATCAGCCAAACCTCCCAGCTTGGTGTCGTCGGCAAACTTGCTGAGCAGACACTCTGTGCCCTCATCAATGTCATTGATGAAGATGTTGAACAAGACCGGTCCCAGCACCGATCCCTGGGGGACACCACTAGTCACAGCTCTCCAGCTGGACCTGGCACCATTGATCACCACCCTCTGAACTCTATCCTGCAACCAGTTCCTAACCCACCTCACTGTCTGCTCTTCCATCCCACACCTCCTCAGCTTGCTCACTAAAATTTCATGGGAGACAGTGTCAAAGGCCTTGCTAAGGTCAAGGTAGACCACATCCACTGGTTTCCCCGTATCTAACCATTCAGTTATTGTATTATAGAATGCTATCAGGTTAGTCAAGCAGGACTTCCCCTTCATAAATCCATTCTGACTACTCCTGATAACCTTCCTCTCTTCCAAGTGCCTTGAGATGCCCTCCAGCAGGAGCCGCTCCATCATTTTTCCAGGGATGGAGGTGAGGCTGACTGGTCTATAGTTTCCCGGAACTACTTTCTTGCCCTTCTTGAAGACTGGAGTGACATTGGCTCTCCTCCAGTCCTCAGGCACCTCTCCTGTCTGCCACGATTTGGCAAAGATGATAGATAGCGGTAGGGCAATAATATCAGTCAGCTCTCTCAGCACCCTTGGGTGCATCTCATCAGGGCCCATGGACTTGTTAATGTTCAATTTGCATAGCTGATCCCTAACCCTAATCAATTCACTCTTGTGGTTTTTTGGACTTGCCCTTTGTGGACCGCTGAGGTAAATGTATGTTTAATACAGAGTGTGTTTTATTTTTAAGCTGGTCTTTTTTTGATCTTTCGCCATCTTGCTCCTCGTTTTCTGTTTTGTGTCTGCTCAAGCCCAATGCCAGTATCGTCCTTTGTTATTTGAAATTTTAAACTGGACTTTGTGCTTTTTCCTGTGAGCTCTGAGGTACTTGGTAAAAGCTACGTATAAGTTTTGTAGAACTTGTAATTCTCCACATTCACTCTTTGCTAGTGAACTACTGATGTGTGTGATACAAGATCACTGACAGCTTCATTAACAGGATTTTCAATCATTTCCAACGACTCAATCATGTAACCACAATGGTTTAACTGTTTGAAGACCATGGCAGTGACAGCATCTTGTACTCCTGTGATGGGTGGCTAAACTCAGCGTCTACATTTGTTGCAGGACACTGCTTTACCTGATTGTATGTCTGTCCAGTGTTGGAATTGGTTACTGTTATTGCATATAGTCCAAGGAAAGTCACAGGAGCTGTTTGTCAGCAGCACTGAGTAGCTGTAAAAACAACAGACTTCCAAAAATGAAGGTTAATTTATTAGAAAGCTTCTTTTGTTAGCAAGAGGAAGGTACAGCCTTAAATGATCTATTTTATGCAGTTTTAAGCACAATCCTCTACAGAGCAAAAGGCATACCTGAGAACAACAACAAATGCATTGCTGTACTGCCCTTCTGGATGCTGTCAGTCCTCCCAAGCAGTATCAGTAACCCGGGCCCAGACGGTTGTACCACCACACGGAGAACGGCAGAGGCATTTGGTAAATTGACAGCAATTACTACTTTCATGGTCTACTCTGGAAGGATGTCAGTGCAGCTTGTTAGTCAGCCTCTGCTATCTGGAGGAGAAAGGGTGCACGTTAGAATTCACTATTTTCAGCAATTAAGAGCTTCGGAGGTTTCATAAGCCACGGAGACCATCAATGCCTCAATACATAGGGTGTAACAGAACAGGGCCTCTTTTTACTGGAGTCCAGAAAGTTTGGTTGGGAGGAGGTATTGTAAAAGGAAAAATAGTCCCTTCTTGAGCAAGTTGATGTCTTGTGCTACTAGAAAAAATTACTATTTAAAATAACCTGTAATAAATACTTGTATTCTGTTCCTTGAGTTAGGAAGTTAGTTGTTCTGTGATATGTCTAGCTGTCCACAATTAGATCTGTCACTGGTGAAGGCGACAGACCTATACATTTGCATTTATCCTTTTGAATTGCTTAAACTTGCCATTGAAATGACAGGATAAATCTTTGCAGTGTTACTGAATTTTAGCTGAAATGGTATCTATAAAGCTCGTGAGGTAAACACCTTGTGAGAAGACATGTAGGCAAGAGGCATTGGTTTTGTTTGGCTGCTACGCTGACTGTGTGGAGGGAATGGCAGTGGTTACAGAAACCACAGTAGACTGGTGCTCCTGCTGTAGCAGGGGGATTGGACTAGATGATCTTTCAGGGTCCCTTCCAATCCCTAATGCTTCTATGATTCTATGTTTATTTCTCTTTTTTTTATAGGACATTTGAGGGGTGGGTGTCGGGAGGATGGCACTGGGCTGTTCTCAGTGTCATGTAGTGATAGGATGAGGGGCAATGGTTGTAAGCTGGAACATAGAAGGTTCCACATCAACCTGAGAAGGAACTTCTTCACAGTGTGGGTGACAGAGCCCTGGAACAGGCTGCTCAGGGAGGTTGTGGAGTCTCCTTCACTGATGTTCAAGGCCCGCTTGGATGTGTGCCTGTGTAACTTGGTCTAGGTGATCCTGTTGTGTCAGGGGGATTGGACTAGATGATCTTTCGAGGTCCCTTCCAATCCATAGTGATTCTATGATTCTATGATTGTTGCTGTTTGAGCACAGTGATGTTGTCGTGCTGTCACCCCTTAGTGTCTTGTTCACTAAGTCCGGTGGAGGACCAGCAAGGTATTTACAAATTTATTTTGCCAAATGTAAGAAACACTAAATGCTATAAATTCAAATACTTCTTTACCTGGAAGAAACAGTGTTTAGGACGCATGTTCATCAAAACTGTGCTTTTCTTTTTAGTTTAAATAGTGACAAAATGCACTACTTGAAATTAAAAAATATGACATGAAGAGAGAAACAGTTGTGGATCTCTGAAAGGTACCTGAGGAGTTTTTCTCTTCACAGGAGGAAAAAGATCACTGAGAATGATTTTTGCACTTCAGCGTTCTTTGTAACAGGATGATTTTGGATTCAAAGCGACTAAAGAACATCTGTGCATTAGGGAGTTCTGGGCTTTAGACACTGAACTCCGGTAGTCGTCTCCAGGTCCTCTCCTACCCTTTTCAGTGTCTGTTGCTTTTCACATACTTGGGTTTTTTTTCTGCGAAAACGTTCTCTGAAGTATTTTAATGTAGGCACCCCTAAACAGAATGACCCCATCCCAGCTCCCAGCAGGCTTGGCCTCTTCCAAACAGTTATGTCAGCTACCTGAGGCTAGAACACTTGATGTGTGGAGAAAGTCTGGCTTTGGTGCCACCTTAGGCTGTGAGTTTTGAAATCTCTGTCGCATAACCACTTTTGGAGCACCCTACTCACTTTGAAGCTGGCCTTAGAGTGAATAGCATGGTCATCTGCTGTGATAGTTACTAGCTACCTACCCTCCCTATATCAAGATGCTCATAGCATCCATCATGAAGCTCTTCATCTAGAGGACATTTTTTTTTCTCCAGCCAACCACTCAAAAAGTAGATGCAGAGCTTCAGAGAGGTTCTTTATCAGCCTCTTAGTGGGCCATGCTTGATACTTGAGCTGCATATATGAACAGAAACAAGGGAGTGATAACTGTCCTCTAGTATTTCAGACAGAAGTTAGATGACTTTCCAAAATGATAGCTTCACGTGGATTCAGAAGATGAACTGTGATGATATTTCTTAGCTGTAAAGCTCAGTCTCTTGCCAAAGTGAAGAGTACCAAAACTGCATTTGTCTGAAGCCAGGGTCATAGCTCTGGGAGCTGGAATTTCATAGCTGCCTCTGTCCCTTCCTCACAAAAACACTTTAGAGATCTCACAGCCTTTGCACAGTGCTCTAGCCTTTACCTCTCCTAAGACAGACTGCTAGTTTGTCTTCAAGATCTTGCTCATAGCTCCTTAATGCTTCAAATTATTGAATCATCAGGCTGAAGCCGCTGGCCTTCTGGCCAGCAGAAACACACCGTGAAGTACAGGCTTCTGGCTTGTGAAAGTGGAGATTTTCAGTGAGTCATACGACAAACCTGAAAATTGGAATAAATAGGAAATTATATTTTAGCATCGCTTCAAAAAAAAAAGGTTTTCCTCACGGTTTTTCTTACTGAACTAAAACACGCTGATCAGGAAGCGGGGCGGCAGAGAAAGGGCTCAATTGCTGTATTTCTTTTACATTAATGTACATACATTACATTTATACAAATGATAATAACATTTTTTGAATATTTAAGGGGTTTTTTGTTGTTGGATTTTTTTTTTTGCAGACAAGAGGTGCTGCATTTTTCATCATTACTGTCATCTGCTTACTGCTTTTTGATAATGATGGCCTCATGGCTAAACTAGCAGAACATCGGATTCTTTCTTTCTATGTGTCAGAGCAAGTCCTGGTTATCACTGGATCACAGAGAACATGAGGTTGAGTGCACTGAACTGAAGGTGCTTTCATTTTTCTCCATAGGAATATTGCCTTTTCAGAATTCTGCAGCACAGGATTTCACTTCTGCGTCTACCTACAGCCAGACGAATGGTCCTGCTTACCCGGGTGACTCAGAATTTCACTGCACCTTAAAGTTGTGGGTAAAGGCTCCCTGCCCATTTGCAGACACCAGAGTGCTCAGGATTGCTAGGAGACGTGAAATATAAGCTCTTGGTAGGTTTTATAAATTCTAGATAACCTGTCAGTGGTGTTTGGGCTGTGAGCAGCAAGTGGCTGACAGTCCTTTCGGTGTAATCCAGAGAGATTCACAGAATCAGAGAACGTTTTGGGTTGGAAAGGACCTTTAAAAATCATTTAGTATG
Organism: Rhinopomastus cyanomelas; assembly: GCA_013400115.1. Taxonomy (NCBI): domain Eukaryota; kingdom Metazoa; phylum Chordata; class Aves; order Bucerotiformes; family Rhinopomastidae; genus Rhinopomastus; species Rhinopomastus cyanomelas. The sequence continues at coordinate 21,253 of VXBP01004610.1, forward strand.
ACTCGTCTACTCTTCCATAGAAGCTGGAAAGGTGCAGATCATATTTTGAACACTTCATTGTTGTAGTGCTTTTAGTGAAAGTCAGTCTAACTTTTGATACTGACAAGTACTTTTTGAAGTCTGGTTGCCAAAATCCTGGATCATGACTGCTGTGCAGTATTTGGCAGTGACGATCTCATGATTTAAAATAGTTGGGTTTTTTCTCTATATATTCAACTACTAGTTTTCTGTGGGAAAATTTTAAGCATTCCTAAACTTTTAAGGATCTGACAAATCTTAAGGCTCAGTGTGTCTGTCTGCTTTCTGTGATCTCCTGCTACTGTTACCTGTTGTTTGGTTTTAAAAGAAGCCATCAAACAAAACTGTTCCTTAACTTCCTTATTTAGCGGAGGGGCATCCTGGCAGTGCTCTTACCTATAGAATCATAGAATATTTACGGATTGGAAGGGACCTCGAAAGATCACCTAGTCCAATCCCCCTGACACAGCAGGACCACCTAGACCAAGTCACACGGGAACACATCCAGGCGGGCCTTGAAAGTATCCAGTGAAGGCGGGCCTTGAAAGTATCCACAACCCCCTTGGGCAGCCTGTTCCAGTGCTCCGTCACCCTCACCGTGAAGAAGTTCCTTCTCAGGTTGATGTGGAACCTCCTATGTTCCAGCTTACAACCACTGCCCCTCGTCCTATCACTACACGACACCGAGAACAGCCCAGCTCCATCCTCCCGACACCCACCCCTCAAATATTTGTAGACATGAATAAGGTCACCAATCAGTCTCCTCCAAGCTAAAGAGACCCGGATCCCTCAGCCTCTCCTCGTAAGGGAAGTACTCCACCTCCTTCATCATCTTCTTTGCCCTACGCTGGACCCTCTCCAACAGCTGCACAACCCTCTTGAACTGAGGAGCCCAGAACTGGACACAATATTCCAGATGTGGTCTCACCAGGGCAGAGTAGAGGGGGAGAAGAACCTCTCTT
>VXBP01004611.1:0-188080 GCA_013400115.1 Rhinopomastus cyanomelas
GTCTCCAAAGCTTTAGAGATACAATGGTTCTTCCTTATAGACCTCTGTTTAAATATCTTAGAGGCCGAGGGAGCTGGGTCTCTTGAGCTTGGAGAAGAGGAGACTGAGGGGTGACCTCATTAATGGCTATAAATATGTGAAGGATGGGTGTCAGGAGGATGGAGCCAGGCTCTGCTCAGTGTCATCTAGTGATAGGACAAGGGGCAACGGGTGTGAGCTGGAACATAGCTGGTTCCATATGAATGTGAGAAGGAACTTCTTCCCAGTGAGGGTGACAGAGCACTGGAAGGGGCTGCCCAGGGAGGTTGTGGAGTGTCCTTCCCTGGAGATGTTTAAAACCCACCTGGAAGCATTCCTGTGTGACTTGGTCTAGGTGATCCTGCTGCGGCAGGAGGATTGGATGACTGGATCATCTTTCAAGGTCCATTGCAATCCCTAATGATTTTATGATTCTGTGATCATGCTGCAGCTCAGGTGTTGGCACTCCATTCAGGAAAAGCCTCACATGGCTCCAGCCCACCCTTTGACCAGCTCATAGGTTTTGCTTCTGGTCTTAATTAACCAGAGCAGTTGTTTTGATTAACTTCTCGGGTGAGATAGGAGAAGTCATTTGTCTTCCCCCTATCAACCCACTAGATTTATAATCTGACAGACTTTGGACAGAATTTCCAGAGAACACAACGTCTCATGGATGAGCATGTGGTCGCAAAATACTCAGTCTCAGGGTTAGGTTGCCTTTTGGGAGTAACACTAAGAGATCTTAAAAAAAAAGAGATCCAAAGAAATAAGAGCCATGGATAATCATCATGTTTCTGGTCATGAGCTGTGGACAAAATTTGTTATGTGGGTTGTCTTGTCTAGAAGATCAGAAAGGAGAGCCCAGCCATGGAGAACAAGTTGTGCTGCCTGAAGTCAGTAGAGAAAAGACCTCCCTTCTTCCACATTGCAGTCAGCACTTAGCTAGAACCCACCCAGCACCATCAAAGAATCATAGAATCATAGAATCATTAGGGATTGGAAGGGACCTCGAAAGATCATCCAGTCCAACCCCCCTGCCACGGCAGGATCACCTGGACCAAGACACGCAGGAACACATCCAGGCAGGTTTTAAACATCTCCAGAGAAGGAGACTCCACAACCTCCCTAGGCAGCCTGTTCCAATGCTCTGTCACCCTCACTGGGAAGAAGTTCCTTCTCGTATTTATGTGTAACCTCCTGTGTTCCAGGTCACATCCATTGCCCCTTGTCCTATCACCAGATAACACTTCTCGAGCCTAGCTCCATCCTCCACACACCCACCCCTCACACATTTATAAACATGAACGAGGTCACCCTTCAGTCTCCTCTTCTCCAAACTCAAGAGACCCAGCTCCCTCAGCCTTTCTGCATAAGGGAGGTGCCCTATATCCTTCATCATCTTTGTTGCTCTATGCTGGATACCTTCCAGCAGCTCTGTGTCCTTCTTGAACTGAGGGTCCCAGAAGCTTTAAGGGTTCCTCTTGCCACCAGATTTCAGTGATCTGCAGTGTTTTTACCCATCAGTCCTGACTCACTGGGAAGTGCAGCCCCTTCCTAACCGGCTTTAGCCTGTGGGATCTCCCTCTGATCCATGGCAGTGAGGCTGGGACATGGGTGGCTGCCTGTGTGCACAAGGTAGGGACTGTCTGGGAAACCCGAAGCACATCAGAGACATTTCCTTCCCCACGCTGCCTCTGCAGGACCAGGCCCACTGTGGTTTCCATCAGACTTGCAGAAGTGCCAAAACAGTCTGCTGGGGGAGTGATGAGACTTGGCAAGTTTGTCCAGCAGGCACTGACTACTCACCATGTTAATGGGCAACAGGTGGTGTCTGTGGCTTTTTCATTTAACGATGCATGGGTCCTCCTAGGCGTCCTGAGGATCTCTCTGGAGCCGTGTTTTGTGATCAGATGGCATAGCTAATGGCCAGAGCTGATGGCATGCTGATTAAAAACCACTTACAAAGCTCCTCTTTCTGGGAGGGGAATGCCAGACCCTGCAGGGTGAGGGAAGCCCTTGTCCCCACTTCGTTCCGGTTCTGCCAGTTCATCTCTCGCTAGCAGCAGGCGCAGAGCGACTCTGCTTCACACAACAAAGGATGCATGAGGAATCTGGTGTGGCTGAGTTGAGTCAGAACTAGACCACGAGGCTGATGTCTGTGGGGAATGGGCATCTTGGCTATCTGGGTTGTGGTGGAGTCCCCCTCCCTGGAGGGGTTTGAGTGATGCACACCTAGTGTTTAGGGATATGGTTTAGTCTGAAGGTTGGGTTAATGGTTGGACTTGATGGTCCTGAAGGTCTTTTCCAACCTGTGATGGTTTTGTTGCTCTGAAGCTTTTGCTGTCTGAAGCTTTTGCTGTTGGGTTTTCACTACGCAAAGTCTAAGCTGTCCAGCAGAACTACATCTTGAATTTCTGACTAAAATACAACCTGCAGTGCTGAAATAACTTTGAAGTGTTTAAAAATTCTTGGAATAGGGACAATCATGCCTCTTGGAAGTATAAAAACAGAATGGTGTGACAGCCAAGGTCAGCTGGTAGAGCATGGGACTCTGAAGTCCTGGGGTCATGGGTTCGAGTCCCATGTGGGACATCTTGAGACAGTACTGTGGGTTTACCCTGCTCCAGCAGGGGGGTTGGACTTAGATGATCTTTCGAGGTCCCTTCCAACCTCTAACACTCTGTGAGTCTGTGAAAAGAGTTTTAAAAAGATGAAGTCATCAGAGGAACTATTTTCAGTGCGGATTCATCAATAACATTAAAGCTGAAGAGATGCAGAGTATTTTCTTAGAAGGCAGCGACATGAACTAAAATAATACTGAAAGACAAGAAATATTATTTTTAAATACTGTCATGCCTTTTGAAGGGGGAGCAGACACATCAGCTTTCCTTGCACGTGGCTCCTGTTTGATTGATGGGCTAATGGCTTGAGCATCTCGCACCTCGGAGGATGGTGTTTGTCTAAGCCTGCAGATCCAGCTGGTGCTGCTGTGGGATATGGGGAGGTTCACCCTCAGCAGACACAAGTGCTGTAGCAGGGTCACATGCTAGCAGGTGCCTGGTTGATCGTGCAGGACAATGGGTTTGTAGGGGTTTTTTAGAGGGAATTACATGATTTGTTATCTGGGATGGCAGGGTCCGGACTGTGGTGACGGAGAAGATTTGTTTTCTTGGTGTGGGAATGCAGATGAGCCTCTCTGCACCTACTTTAGGGAGTGCCAAAGCAGACAGCACATCAGGTCTTCACTCCTGAGCTGTGCTGCACTCATCACAACACCCACGATGTTCTGTTGACTCTAAACAGGACTGTTATATAGTCAACGTCACTGCCGCTGCAGAGGGCACGGAAGTTGTCTTTTCAGTCTGTTCCTTGGTGTGATCTGAATGCACCTGTATTGTCTAGGAGGTGTTTTCTGAACACAGCCAAATAAATCTGGTGACAGCTGCCACAGGAATTGTTCTTCTGAACAATCTCTGGTGTCTTCTAAAGCGATGGCATATTCAAATATATAGAATCATAGAATGTATTGAGTTGGAAGAGACCTCCGAAGGTCATCTAGTCCAACCCCATCTACAAGAAGCAAGGCTGTAACTAGAACAGATTGCCCAGAGCCCCATCCAGCCTGACCTTGAGTGTCTCCAGGGATGGGGCCTTCACACGTCCCTAGGCAGCCTGTTCCAGGGATCCACCACCCTCAGATTAAATAATTCTTTCCTGATGTCCAGCCTAAATCTGCCCTTTTCCAGCTTAAAGCCATGATCCCTCATCCTGTCATTCCATGTGCTTTTGAAAAGTCTTCCCCAGTCTTCTTATCAGCTCCTTCCAGAGATCGGGAGGTTGCTAGAAGATTGCCCCAGAGTCTTCTCCTCTTCAGACTGAACAACCCCAACTCTCTCAGCCTGTCCTTGTGAAAGAGGTGCTTCTGCCCTCTGGGCACATTCATGGTCCCTCTTCTGGACACACTCCAAACAGGTCCACGTTCTTCTCGTGTGATAAAGGTTGGCCCTTCATTTCTTTGTTTGCATCTTTTTAACACAATTACAACCGAGCAGCCTCCAGTCATTTGTAGTTCTAGACTTCTCTGGCCTCCTCATGTGCTTTGTACTTTCTGGATGTGGTGGTTGATTCTTTTTATCAAAAGGAGGACAATTATGTTTTGGTCTATCACTGCACATATGGCCAGTGACTATCCTTCCTCTTGCAGCCGTGAGCGACTCTGAGCACTGAATGTGGAGGGCTGCATCCTCCACATCACAAATCCACCACAGTAATGGGTACAGGACTCAAACCTGCATCCTCCTGCACTTAACAAGACACCCTGGTTCTACACTCTCCTCCTCAGGTGCTGGCCTCTTGGCTATCACCTCACTGAAGGTTTTCATTTGCAATATAAAATACAGTAGTTCTACAGCTCTTGTCTGTGCTGAGCTCGAATCCAGAGCTGACTTTGCAGAGCTGGCACAGTCACTGTTTCATTATTCTGGGAGAAAAGGGAAGCAGGAAGGTCTGTGAATTTTACACCTCGGAGTAAGTGTTGAAATATTTGAATTCCTCCTCCATGTCTTTAAATTTAAAAAGCTAAATATAGAAAGGGGGGAGGAAGTGAGGGGAAGATAAGAAATTAATACATGAGCCAAATCTAAATCATCTCCGTGGTGCTTGTAACACATCAGACACCATTTGTGCCTCACCAGCAGAACGTGGCTGCATGGAGTGTTGTGTAGCTGTCTGGTCTGCTGGTTTCTTTTGTGGCTGTTGGGAATGATGGTTCAGCATCAAAATCAGGCTCTTGCAGAAGTTCAAGTGACCCTGGAAACGATGTGCAATTGCTTGTAATAAGGTCACGCAGTAATGAAATATAAAAGACGTCTAATAAGTGCACTCCAGTGACAGCGCGAGCAGTCATCCCTGCGCCCCTGCTCTCCCAAATGTGCCCCCTGTGCCTAGTCCATTGATTTATGGTGCAACCCTTGTACCCCTTGACTTTCCTACACAGGTGCTTCCCAGGCTTAAGCACGCACATCAGCATGAGTATTGTGTTCATCACACAAATCACTAAATTAGATGCACAGGCAGCTTCTACGCCTACACAAGAGCTTCTCCTAGAGGATATTTCATATTGCTCCAGTCTTGTTGAGTAACAGAAAATGTTCTTAGGAAAGCCTGAGAGCTCTCCAAGCCTGGATTACTGCTTGAGCCTGCAGGGGTGTCCAATTCGTGGGGTTTGAGTCAGTGAAGCATCCCTACCGCTACTCACGTGCTTAGAAGCACACGGGTACTCAGCATTGGTTTGCTGCTCTGAGGAGTTAGATGTCACGATCGGCAGTTTGGACCTACATGGGGCCAGGAGCCAGGGTACCTTGGAAGAGGCCACCCTCCCCTGAAAGACTGCCATCACCACCAAACCTGTATTAAAAGAGTCTGGCTTCCTGCTGACAGAAACAGTGCCATCATCTTAAAGACAGTGCATGTGTCAATGATGGGAGGTTGAGCAGGTTAAGTGAAGTAGCTGCTTAATGTTAGAAGACTTCTGAAGCCATAAAGAACCACTTATCCACTGCAGTATTTTTTGCCTTCAGGGGCAGGTTAACAAAGGTGTCTCTTTTCCAGAGGATTTTCATAGACAGCTGAGCAGAAAACGTTTTTATTGCAAATCTTACCTGTATTAACGAGGTTTGATGATCTAAAGAGCTTGCTTTGGGCTTCTGCTGGACAAAGAGCTTCTGCTCGAGCAGTAGGAACAGCTGGGGCTCTGGGTCATTGTTCCTAGAATTAACTGATATGACCTGGTGGGACAGCGTGAAAATCATCTTGTTGGATCCTTGCCAGGTCCTTCTCAGCTGCTTTCAGACTCCTGGACCCACCCACACAACTGGAGGTGTCAGTCAGCCTGGCCCCCATCCCTGGAAAAGTCACAGAAGCCATGTGGCAAGTAGCTCCCAGGGGTGATCCTGGAGCAGGAGGCTACAACCAAGAGCTGCATCACCAGCTACGTGAAGCCAGGACTAGAAATCCTGCAGAGAAGAACTCCCTGCCGCACAGAAAGGCAGCGCTAACCCATGGATCACAAAGGGCAAGTGAAAACCCATTCTGTTTTTTTTTTAAAAAGAGTTTTATTAAGTTTTCTGAAAACTTCCAGAAGGCACATTGGAAAACATTCGGGACCTTCCATCGACGTCTCGTTTACTGCAGTACCACGGGTACACTCGGCAGAAATAAGGAACATTAAACCCATGGCAACGAAAGCCTGAGCACGCTGCACAGATCTGGGGCTTCAGAGAAAACACAAGCTACTACACAAGGGTAAAGTCTAAGTCCTACAGAAATCTGTGGCAGAAGAGCATTCTTCTTCAGTGGAATAAAAAATCTCACCAAAAAGGTTTTGTACAATCTCTAAGATCATTTGCATTTACATATATATATTGTACTTATGAAAATTGTATTTATGGAAGTATTTTTACAAGTTATTTGTTAGAGTGTTGGTCACAAGTGGTAATTAAATGCAGTCCTTCATCAACAAAGTAATTAAGTAGTGTCTGATCGCATATGGGAACCACTCAAGCAAAGAAAACAGAGATGTAGCCTCTGGACTGGTGCTACCTTCAGATTTGGGTGATTTGCGTGAGAAGTCCTTGTTTTTCTCTAGTCACTTGGAGCTAAATCCACAGCAGGCTGATGATTCAGCTCCGTGGCTGTCGGGTAACAGCTGCTTACTATAAAATACATCAGGTCTTGCTGCTGGAGTCCAGCTCTTCCCAGCAAAAAATTATCACCGCTGGATGAGTGTCTCCTACGTGACCTTAGCTCCAACTCTGCTTCATCGACCTGAGGAAACTTTACTTGATGCAACAGGGCAGCAAGAGGCCACCAGGTACTGCAGTGTCAACAACAGGGAGATCACAGAGTCACTGAGGTTGAAAGAGACCTCCAAGATCATCAAGTCCAAACATCAATCCAACCCCACCATGCCCACTAAACCCCACTCCCTTGTGCCAGATCTACGCTCTTTCTGAACACCTCCAGGGACGGCAACTCCATGGTCCCCAAGATGTTGAACCCAGCCCAAACGAGGAGGTAGCTGCGTTTGGATTCTCTCCATGAAGGATGCAACTTTGACTGGGTTAAAACAATGCAGCACAAGGTCACAGCTCACAGATAGTGTTAAAAATCATTAATCCTGAGTAGTGTGGAGCACAAAGGCTGCACTGCAAGAGGGCTGTGGTTTAATGCACAGCTATCCGTGGTGTCTCCTATCTGATGAACACCAGCAGGGCTTTGGGGCACCTGACTTGGGGCAGAGGATCGCAGCCCTGGCACACCTACGCTTCATTCACTGACACAGTGATGCCAACAGCTCCTCTGTGCTTCAGCTCTTTATATGTGAGATTAATTAATGGCAGCAACACCCAACGGCCTCACCGGGGTGGTCGGTACGCTCTGAATGTTGAGGCACTCAGCTAGTGGATAAGAAGGACTTGGGAATCTCCCAGGGGATGAGAAATCTGCCCTGTTGTAACGTAGACCAAAGCTGAAATCCTTTAAGACTGAATTTGTGCCCCAACTCAGACTAAGAGCGTGGTAGAAGGACTCCTGTAGTATGTTGGCCTCGTGCTGATCCCCTGCGTAACATCACCTTTCTCAAGGCTCAAGCAGCTCTGCTCTTGTACTCATGACAAGTGTAAGGGCTGCTTCACATTTTCACGAGACAGAGGTGCAAGACACAGTGCAGCTGCCCCTTGCAGGCAGTACCAAACCTTTGGGATAATGCTGGCCCTACAGAAGACAGACAAAAGTCAAAGACAGCCAGAGTCTTAACTGCACAGTGCGTGACTCGAGTCTTAACTCCTGTGTGACTTGGTCTAGGTGATCCTGCTGTTGCAGGGGGATTGGACTAGATGATCTTTCGAGGTCCCTTCCAATCCCTAATGATTCTATGATTCCAAGATCCAGCCACCACAGTACTCAATGCAAGACCCAGTCAGGCTGCTGGAACGGCTCTGCATTGACTCTCATGGCTACTGGCCTCTTCACTGGGTGTAGCTGTGGTACAGGGAATAGAAGTGAGGTGTTGGTTACATCTTAGCCCCCCCGCCCCGGGAAATGGCAAATACCTGCAGAAGATGTGGCAGGACCTTTGGTTGCAGATGAAGGCAGCACTGTGCCCCAGCACTTTACAACAGGCTAGACTTGTTTCAGGTCCAGTCTTGTCCTACGACACGGCAGCATATAAATACCTAGTGTAATTTCACAGCTGGCGTCCACTCAAGCAACCCAGAAGTAATTTCCCATCCAGGCTTAAATGTCATTAGTGCCATTGGCTTCCTTCTTTAGCGCTTCTTGTTCCTCTCTCAAAGGTTCCAGCTCAGGCCCATTCAGTGCAGTTTCTTTGTTCAAGTCATTCCTGCCTTCCTTTTCCGTCCTGACCGATGTCGGATCCTCTTCTTTTGACTTTCTCTCCTTCTCCTCCTTGGCAAGCATATGGTAATTGTAGTAATTCATGATGAAAAGGAAGGTTCCAGCCAGGACCATCACAGCTCCACATTTGATGAACATGTACTTATAGTCCCCAAAGGTGTCGATCAGAGTTCCTGTAAAACATAGGGTTTTTTTCAAAAAAGCTTAGATATGAAGGCAGGAACATTGTGCTTTCAGATGCTAAATGTAAAGGGGCACCCTCGTGGCTTTAGGATGAAGTAAGACACTCTCCAATGCCTGATCTCTTCCACAAATCCTCTGATGCTGCAGAGGTTTCACACTTGTTCTGCTGTAGGGCCAGCAGGTAGCTGATGCAGATACAGGTAGTTCTACCAACAATTTGAACAGTTTAGGGGAGGGGGCAGAGAACACTGCACAGTCTGGTCTTTGCGACCCATTTTTAAACACAGAAACTAGATCCTCTGATCACAGTCTTCAGACTCTTTGCACAGACTCCAGAGATCACCTACCTCCAAGGACAGAGAGAGTCGGGGCCATCCAGTCTGGAGAAGAAGAGGCTCCCAGGTGACCTTATTGTGGCCTTCCAGTATCTGAAGGGGGCTACAAAAAGGCTGGGGAGGGACCTTTTAGGATGTCAGGTAGAGACAGGACTAGTGGGAATGGAGCAGAGCTGGAGATGGGTAGATTCAGACTGGACGTGAGGAGGAAGTTCTTCACCGTGAGAGTGGTGAGAGCCTGGAATGGGTTGCCCAGGAGGGTGGTGGAAGCCCTGTCCTTGGAGGTGTTTAAGGCCGGGCTGGATGGGGCTCTGGCCAGCCTGGTCTAGGGTGGGGTGTCCCTGCCCATGTCAGGGGGGTTGGAACTGGATGATCCTATGGTCCCTTCTAACCCTGATTGGCTGTATGACTTGGTCTAGGTGATCCTGCTGTTGCAGGGGGATTGGACTAGATGATCTTTCGAGGTCCCTTCCAATCCCTGATGATTCTATGATTCTATGACATCCATCTGACTTGATAGTCTTCAGACTGCCAACAAAAGCAGCAGCTTTCAGGAAGAACTTATTGAGATGGCCACTGGATCTTGTCTCAGACTTTTGACAAAGACCCTTCAATTCCTTCCACCACTGGTCACTCAGCAGCGTTAGAGGGGGCTCAGCTTTGGGACATGGCTGCCCGTTCTGCACTTACACTTGTGACCTAGAGATGAAAGGGCGCTGCGTGGGACTGGCTAACGCCAGCTCCAGGGAAAGCAAAGATGGTGCTGTCCATGTCAGACAATTTCAATGCCGAGACGAATGTGGCAGGTTCCTCTCAAAGGTTAATGCCTCTGCTATGGACTTACAGGATAATTGAAAGGAGGGGACTCAATTGAAATGTCAGTGTTCTCCATTGTGTCAAAAGGAAACGCAAATCTTACTGGCCTTATGATCCCGAGCATCAATTCCCATTTACTGGTGCAGCACAGACCCTTCCTAACACCCCAAATCCTCATTCAATCAAGACCCTCTCCTAACCTGGCCTTCACAGCGCAGACAAGCCCTCCTTGAAACTGGCCCAACATCCATTAGCTCCCTGACTTTCTGGAATACGCTCTCCTCCTTATAAAGAGGGACCTTTAATTACTTCCTGACTGACCCCCTAATGCTGAAAAGCCGATGATTAATTATCCCACTGCATCACACCAACAGAGGGATTTTATGGCCACCAAATAGACGTCTTGATCACAAAAATAACCATTTTAACCAGTTTTTGTCAGCAGCTCTTTGAGCATCACTCCCGGACGTCCCGGAACACCGTTTTCAAAGGGCGGTGTTTTTCATGTTGCTGGTGAAGCATCGACCACATGCTAATTGCAGCACTTTTTTCCCTTTCTGCTAATCAGGATGACCTAGAGGTCTCCTAAACAGGTTTCAATGAGAGTTTTAATGAGTAGAGTATTGGAAAATTCAACAGTAGGATAGTCCCGTGTCTTCTCCTTCGAGATTAAGATAAAGGCATAAAACACGCCGGGAACAATTTACTTAGTTCATTAAAGCAGAGCCCTACAGTAGGTTATTAAAATGCCAGAGAACCCATAAATTTGCTGCTTATTAAAACGGTGGGGGAAACCCGACAAAACTAATATTACTGATTATGGCACAGAACTGTTTTGGCCTCATTAGCAGTCTCTGGTCATTAACTTAATCTTCCACAAAGAAAATCACAGAACTCAGAAAATGGTCCTTTTCAAATTGTATTTCCTTGTGTTTGTCATTAATTAAATAATGACTCGGTAAGACTGCAGGAGAACACAGCCGCTTCCGTCACGCTGCACGCGGCGCTATCAAGAACTAACCGGCTCTGCAAGACGTGTTGCACAGAGGATCGGCCAGATCTCAGTTCTGAATCCAGTCAATGGCTTTAAACCGCCTTCTTTCTGCGCAGGCTTTGCGTTTACCACGACGGTGTCACAGCAAGAGCGTTAGCAGAGCTGAACCTTTCCACGTCCAACCACGGGCAGCACATACAACCCAATTAAACATTTTGAGATACTTAGAGGTGGCCAGTTTCCAAACTAGTCCTTTGTGCTTGCATACGGGTGAAATGCAGAGGGGACAGGGCACGAAGATGGGATGTGTCTGCACACTGAGAGGATGTCACCTGTGCAGTCCTTTAGCTCACAGACAACTCAGGGTGGCACTGGAGTCAAGTGCCAGGTTCAAATACAGAGTTGGCCAGACATGGTGGGTTCCCAGTAGAAAAAGAAGCAAGCCCATGCTATAGAGGGACTCAAGTGGCAGCTGTTAAAATCACAGGAGATCACTGCTCCCACTTATTCTCAGAGGCCTGTAAACCCTGCTGGAGGTTCAATATAGTCAGCAAGGACCTTTGAGGGTCTCTGCCTTTTGGGACTTCAAACCAGGCTTTCCAAAATAAACCTCTTTTAAATTTTGGAACAGCCTTCAATCTATCAGATGGACTAAGATGATTGAAGTCATTTAAGTGGAAGTTCTTGGAGCCTTAGAGACAAATAGCAAGGCTTAGGTATGAGTCAACAAGAGGATTTCATAGAGCTGTTGTGTTTTACTCTGGTAGACTCCAGCCTTTTGCCACGAGAAGACTCTGTGAAGAGTCATCTGAAGTACAAGGTTCTTGGTGTGACATGAAGATCCACTCTGCACATTCAAGCATTTGAAGAGATCGGGGACTAAAAGATCATTCTACAAACTGTTGCCTTCAGCTGGAAGGCTACACAGAAAGGAGTAAAGAGGAAATTCTGGAGGAGGTACCTAGGACCTGCTTACAGTATCACAGTATCAGAGTACATTAGGGATTGGAAGGGACCTCAAGAGATCATCTAGACCAAGTTGCACAGGTGGGTATTAAACATCTCCAGAGAAGGAGACTCCATAATCTCCCTGGGCAGCCCCTTCCAGTGCTCCATCAGCCTCACTGGGAAGAAGTTCCTTCTCATATTTATGTGGAACCTCCTATGTTCCAGCTCACACCCATTGCCTCTTGTCCTATCATTAGATGACACTGAGCAGAGCCTGGTTCCAACCTCCAGACACCCACCCTTCACATATTTATTGACATTAAGGAGGTCACTCCTCAGTCTCCTCTTCTCTAAGATAAAGAGACCCAGCTCCCTCAGCCTGTCCTCATCAGGGAGGTGTTCTACTCCATCATCCTCATTGTCTATGCTGGACTCTCTCCAGCAGCTCCACATCCCTCTTGAACTGAGGGGCCCAGAACTGGGCACAGTATTACAGATGTGGGCTCACCAGGGAAGAGTAGAGGGATAACCTCTCTTGATCTGCTAACCACCCCACCCCAGGATGCCATTGGCCTTCTTGGCCACTGCTGGCTCATGTTCATTCTGCTGTCCACCAGTACCCCCAGGTCCCTTCCTCCTACACTGCTCTCCAACAGGTGGGTCCCCAACCTATACTGGTACCTGGGGTTGTTCTTGCCTGCCCTGTCCAACTACCAGTGGAAAAACCATGGGTAGGAAGCAAAGAAAACACATTCAGAACCATGTCTTTACCCACCATGCCTGCAAGAAACTAAATAAAAGCACCAACCCAGCGAAACAGAGAAAGAAATGACACCCACCTCCAATAGGTGGTCCCAACAATATGGTGCAGCATTCTGCAATGGTGACCAGGCCAACAGCGCTTGTGAATCGGGCTGCTCCCACCAGGTCCATGAGGGTCTCAAAGAGCATGGCACAAACCATGCCAAAGGCCAAGCCATAAAAGATGGAGTAGACGACGAGCCCTGTGTAGCCGGAAGCCAGCGGGCACAGGAGGTGGCAGGTGCCGTTGAAAGCAATGGAGAAGCTGAAGAAGTACTGAATCCTTGGCCTCACCCACTTGCTGTTTGCAATGATGCCAGTGGCAGGTCGGGCAACCATATCCACGATAGCAAGGATTGAAAGGAGGAAAGCAGCTGAATATTCATCAATGCCGATGTGCTTTGCGTAGGGTGCCAAGAACACAATAGGGGCAAAAAATCCCAGGAACATGAGCACATTTCCAATCAGGTAAATCAGGAAACCTCTGTGCTTAAAGAGGGAAAAGTCAAGATACTGATTGATTTTTTCACAGCAGTCCCTTTCTCCTTCATCTTCCATTTCATTCTTCACGGGGACACTGGTGGGACTTCTCATTTCCATGGCCTTTTCTTGCGAAGCATCCCTCCTTTTCTCAGTCAGCCGTGGTCTGACTGATGCTGTGGCTGCCCCGATGGGTCTGAAGAGAGCTCCTGCCACACAGCAGTGTAATAAAATTGCCCCAAGAATTAAAAAGCTGCCCCTCCAGCCAAAATTGTCAAAAAGGAACTGGTTGAGAGGAGCCAAGGTGCAAAGCATCACGGGGCTCCCTGCCATCGCAAGGCCATTTGCAATGGGTCTTTTCTTCAGGAAGTATTTCCCTATGATTATCACTGACGGCTGGAGGTTGAGAGAAAGGCCAAATCCTGGAACAGAGACAAAGAGTTGAGATGCACAATTATCCTCTTTAAAGCAAATTCACGGACAGTTGGTCCACTGGTGGCTTTTCAACCTGATGCTAGTCTGGATGCCAAGTTTGCTCAGGATATCCCTAAGCTTCTGGCTGATGCACTTGGGTAGCCAGACCCCCAAAAGACCCTTTCAGAGAACGTCCCTTCCTTTTGCATTGCAAACCTCTCCAGTGCATTATGAGCAGGAGCCAAACCTATATCTAATTGTCTGAGCTGAAAGCAAACAAGCTACACAATACGAGAAGGAACGTCTTCACAGTGAGGGTGATGGAGCACTGGAATGGGCTGCCCAGGGGGGTTGTGGAGTCTCCTTCACTGGAGATGTTTTTAAGACCCACCTGGATATGTTCCTGTGCAACTTGGTCTAGGTGATCCTGCTGTGGCAGGGGGATTGGACTAGATGACCTTTCGAGGTCCCTTCCAGTCCGTAATGATTCTGTGATTCTATAATTCAGTGACTGCTGGCTGGTTTTGTCCAGACACAGCAGACCTGCTGGAGAACAACCTGTATCTATCAGAAAGAAGTTATAATTCCCAGTTTGAGGCAGAGTGTTCTGGCTTGGACAGCACTAACCACCAGTGCACATCCCTCCATGAGTGGTGGGTGCCCCACACTGCTGCCAGGCAGGCAGACTGACACAGAGAACCACATCACCCTTCTCAGCCACTACTAATTTGGTGGTGGGCACTATCCAGGTCTGATGCAGAAGACTAAGAGGTCTGTAAGTCCACAGCAAAAGAGCTACTGAAGGTGCTAATTAACCAGGACCCTCAAGTACTTCTTTTAATTAAAAAGCATTTGGATATATAAGTGGCATTACAAACGGGCACTGCTAATTCAGTCAGCCCGCTTCCCTTGCTCGGGTGAAGCCTGAAGGCAGACAGACCAAGCGCTGCGATGGCCGCAGCCTTCTGTGGCTCTGTTTGAGTGCGCCACGATAGTCACCTTTTCTTTTCAAACAGAATTTCCTTTAGAAGTTAATTTTTCAGAACCCCATCAAAATGGCTTTTTAAAATGGTGCCACATCTTTCCCTCCCTGTCATCCAGCAGAGGATGATTCACATTAGAACAAAGCAGAAATGTAATCCTTGAAGTGATTATATCAGAGAACATGAATCCTGAAAATAGGGTCACGCAGACTTTTTCTTGTTCATTAGTCTATATAATTAGTTTGTTTAACTCTGCAGTGCGTAATTAGGCGTATTGCTTTACAGAAGAGAATTTAGAAAGGTCAAGGTCCTCAAAATTAATTAAGGAGCCCTATCATGAGCTGCTGATAGAGTAGAATCCCACTGATGCAGCAGAAATGATCTGACATTGGACAGCTTCAATTCGAACGCTTTTACACAGTTATGATATTTGCAAAGTCCAAGATTGGGTTTTGCTTTTAATTACTTGGAAGTTTACAATATTAAAACTAAATTGGAATGGAAACATATTAAAATTAACCTTCATGCGAAACAGTCTCAGCAGGAACGTTTCTAGATGGTCCATATATTTGGTAGGGTGTGACTTTAGGAACCAGATCCTGCTCATAATGCACAAGGGGCCAAATTCATCCCCACGAGAGGTTTGGCCTTAGAGCTGGAGATGCAAAACAGAGCCTTGGGTGGGGAACACTCATACACAGGAGCACATCTTACCTCACCCGAGGAGGTACAACATGCTGTGGCAGAGGGACTGGGCTAGTGGGGTGGTTAACAGATCAAGAGAGGTTCTTCTTCCCCACTACTCTGCCCTGGTGAAACCACATCTGGAGTATTGTGTCCAGTTCTGGGTCCCACAGTTCAAGAGGGATGTGGAGCTGCTGGAGGAAATCCAGGGTAGGACAACGAGGATGATGAAGGAGGTGGAGAACCTCCCTTATGACGGAAGGCTGAGGGAGCTGGGTCTCTTTAGCTTGGAGAAGAGGTGACTGAGGGGTGACCTCATTAATGTCTACAAATACGTGAATGGTGGGTGTCAGCAGGATGGAGCCAGGCTCTTCTCAATGTCATCTAGTGATAGGATGAGGGGCAATGGTTGTAAGCTGGAACATAGGAGGTTCCACATCAACCTGAGAAGGAACTTCTTCCCAGTGAGGGTGACGGAGCACTGGAAGGGGCTGCCCAGGGGGGTTTTGGAGTCTCCTTCATGGGAAATGTTTAAGACCCGCCTGGATGTGTTCCGGTGTGTCCAGGTGATCCTGCTGCGACAGTGGAATTGGACTGGGTGATCTTTTGAGGTCCCTTCCAATCCCTAATGATTCTATGATTCTACGAACATGGTGGTTTAGAGTTTGCTTTAGCTCCTGAGAAAAACTCCAGGATGATAATTAAGGGCAACCACCTTTTCCACAGAATTACTTTTGGTAGAGACCTACCACACACAGTTGCAGAGAAGGAAAATCAGACTGGATGCCAGCTACCCACTCAAACAATAATCAGCTCAAATTTTTTATTATGTGAACATGCCAGTCAGACAAATCTAATTTAATATTACCTCATGCTCTCCCCATTAATTAAATTTGGAGTGTTTTAAACTGTCTGACTGGAATTTCAATTTACTTTAAGCTTTTGGCTGACTTCAGTTGGAAATACTTGTTTTGCATTTTACTCAAATACTTTTATCCATTTTACTCAAATAACCACATTTTTCCCCCAGAGACATGACCAGTGCTGCTTCATGAACAGAAGCAAGCCTGTTCCAGAAGGAGCATCCTTCCCCAGAACAAATACTTCTCCCTCATATTAGAAGGAAGCAAGTGGTGCTACAGGAGTGAGCTGAGTAGCTATTGATCTCATCCTTACTTTATTAGCAGGGGAGGATTCTACCATCAGTAAACGATTCACCCTAGATCCCTGTTAATTTTGTGGTGGTCTAATTGGAAGAGATTGAACTAAACTCTGACCAGTCAGTACTGCCTTGTGTTTAGATTTGAAATTTACTGCTTCCACCTCCGACTAACCAGCCAAAACATCTATTTAATGCAGCCAGGCTGGCATCTATCCAGGTCGACAGCTTGCAAACCCCATTTCTTTGCCTAAGCACCATCGGGAATCAAGTGAGGAAGAGCACACGGCTTTCACAGCCCATGCACAGTGCCCCAGCAGCCCACAGCTTGGTGCCATCAAGGACAGAGCTGCTTCAGAGCTGCCTCTGACAGCAGAGCCTGGTCCCTGCTCTGCATGCAAATGGCAAAAGAGATAATCAAGAAAGCAACTGAGATTGCCGTGTCTAATCCCTCCACCGTAAACAGATACTTGCTCCTCTGATGAGGTTTCTATTAATATGCCAAAGGCACGGGCAAGTAGCAGAGACCTCCTAGTAGCAACCACCTTATTTTTATCTCCATCCCTGCAAATTACACGAACTCGGTCTTTCACATCAGTCTGTTTCCTTCTCAGGCCGGTAGGAAGGAGGCTAAAAGAATGTGCTGTCCACAGGTTGCTTTCCAGTCATTACAAATCAGCTTTACAGCAGCCCCTCTCCGCGCCCAGCAACGCTGTCTTGGCTGCGTGATGAGCAGGCAGCATCATAATCGCCCTTGTTAGGCTTGTTCCATGTTAGGCTTGACCAGTGAAAGCTCTTCAGGTGCAATCAGAGGCACGGAGCATGTTAGCAGGATTACAGGCACCGTCCCTCCTCTGTCACATCAGCATTCCTTCCCCAGCACGCACGCCTGGCCGGAAGATGATGGGTTATTAGCTAACACCCATCCACGCAGCTGCCCTCATTCAGCAGGCGGGAGGGAAAGACAGACCCAGCAACCAACGTGCTTGGCTGAGGAAACATCACAGCGTTAGAGACGAGGACAGTTGGGCCAGTTTGCCCCTGCACGCTGTTACTGGCACGAGGGCTACACCAGTCCATACTGGCAGCTCATGCTACCAGCTCTCTGTTCTCAGCAGAACAGATCTGCAAAGATATGCAGGGACAAAAAACAGGGTGGTGGATCACTGGAACAGGTTTCCTCGAGATGCAGTGGGGACCTTATCCCCGGAGACATTCAAGGTCAGGCTTGATGGGGCTCTGGGCAGACTGCTCTAGTTAGAGATGTCCCTGCTTGCTGTAGAGGGGTTGGACTAGACGACCTTCAGATGTCCCTTCCAACCCAATACATTCAATGCTGCTATGAGATCAGCTTTGAGCTGCACTGGGAATGATGATTCTACAAGTACACAAAGTGAAAACAGGAACTGGTGCCTTCCTACAGCCCTGTTCCTTGCCTGTGCCCTTCTGCCCACCAAAATGCATACATTTCAGCAAAGGGTTTATGGTTTCCATGTGCTAATCCAGCATTAGTCAACTTGCTAGAGGACATTTGTTTAGCAGCAAATGGTGCGAGCTCGTGCATCGATAAATATTGAATTTATATCCATGGGAGACATTGGATGCTTTCATTTCTCATCACTTTGTTTCTGGAATCTCTCTTAAGGAATCTGCAAGATTTATTCATTCAGTAATAGCAGTGCTTCATCTAAGCCAACGAGTCTCTTAAGAAAGAGTAAGGTTTAAGAGAGAGAATCCTACGTGGGGATTTATTTGCTGCCGTAAAGATTTAATAAAGCAATATTGGTGTAGGAGAACAGGGTGGCAAAGTTTCTGTCCCAATTTACTTTGCTAGTGGCTGGGTTTATTGATTCCAAACGTTGAGTTTGCACTTTTCATGTTCAAAAAGCAGCACCACTTAATGTGGTTGCAGAGAGATGGGGAACAGTCATTACAACACACAACCTCCCACCTCAAAAGCCAATTTTGAACTCACTGTGTCGTGTTCCCAGGCAGATGTCCCAGCTGCACTGCAAGAAACATTGGCTGCACCTTAGCCAAAATAATCAATTAGAAAATGCTTACAATTAAGCATCTACAGTCACACAGGTGGAGAACTCCAGTCCATCCATCTGTAAAAGCAATGGCCCCAGCACCTGCAGCCTCTAAAGATGCTGGGCTGAGCCCATGCCTTCTCCTATTGGAAATTCTCCTGTTTGAATCCCCAGTATGGAAATTCACGGTTCAATAGAGACAATTCAAACTGTAACTTCAATAAGGGAACATAACTGCTTCTCAGTAGAAGATTCTGCACCTGCAATCAACTCCAGTAGTTATTTTCTGGTAAAGGACCTCCTAACCTCACAAGCAGGCGAAGCGCAAGTAAATTAAAGCAAACCTCTGAAATCTCATTTCTTGTATCTCAGAGAGAAGAGATAACACAGGAGCGCAGGTGCTTCCTTCATGGTCACACTCACATCTGGCAGGGCTTTCTTGCCCTGGGCCGAGCACAGTCAATCCACACTCGCTTCAGCGGGAGCTGAGGGCACTGATGGCCATCCTCACCATCGCCTCTGGCCAAGAGCACTCATCTGCAAAGATCCTGCACGCGATGTCAGCCAGGTGAACACGATGCTTAGCAGGGCACATGCTCTTTGCAAAAGTCCATCTGGAGCAGTTAATAAGCAAGGGAGTCAGAAGTGGGACCTTGTCCTACCAGCTTGCCATTGCGTTTAGCTGAGATGGCCACGTGTGGATGCCCCAAGCCCTCAGAAGTGACCCTGAAGTGCAAGCTGAAAGACGTTTTCCTCTTACCTGTAACGAAGCCCACACAGATGTAGAGCTGCAGGATGCTGGTGCAGAAGGCAGCTGAGACCATCCCAATGCCACACAGGAGGCCACCAAACATAACCACGGGTCGGCTGCCATAGCGGTTCACTAAAATACTGCTAATGGGACCTGGGGAAAGAGCGCAAAACAGGCATTGAGGTAGGAATCTCGTGACAGAAGAGCATGTTTGACACAAAGCAGGCAAAACTCTGCAGTATCAGTGCCTCTGAGGTGCTGCTGACAGCTTCTGGAGGGACTTTGGGAAGCAAAGAGAAAAAGAGAGAAAGTTGGCAGCACGTCTCATGCTGCACAGTGGCTGTGGAGTCGGTGACAGCTCCTGCCCCCAGCACTTCCAAGAGTCACTGGAGAAGGCAAATGGCAACAGCAGATCAGGTGAATACACACGTTCAACATGGGAGTTTATCGATTTATGATGATGCTAAACCATACACACAAAGCAGCGGCTCACGTTACGAGGCCGGTATCTTCGCTACTGCTGCATTTTTAATGCCTCTATTTAATGCAGTTCCGATACTGCTGACCAGGATTGAAGCTTCAGCAGAACGGCTGTTAATTAAATCTTAATAGCAATCTATGGAGGTAGAAAGAGTTTGGGATGATGGATTAGCCAGAAGTCAAAACAAACCAGTTTGGTCTTGCGTTTACGTAAAGAGGTGGTTCAGGAAAGTGCAAAATGATGGTAGGGAAATGGCTTAACACAGTCTGTGTACACTGAAGGAAAGCTTTGAGATCTGAGTAGAACGTGCCAGCAGCTTTAGAATCATAGAATCATTCAGGTTGGAAAAGACCCTCGGGGTCTTCAAGTCCAATCGTCAATCCTACTCTGCATGTTCACCCCTAAACCAGATCCCCCAACACTACATCTAAACGACTTTTCAACACATCCATGGATGGTGACTCAACCTCCACCCTGGGCAGCCCAGTCCAGCGCCTGACCACTCTCTCAATAAAGAATTTTTTACTGATGTCCAATCATCTAAACCTACACTGTTGGAGCTTGAAACCCTTCCCTCTGGTTCTGTCACTAATTATCTGTGAGAAGAGACCAGCACCAACATCTCTACAGTGTCCTTTCAGGTAGCTGTAGAGAGCTATGAGATCTACCCTTAGCCTCATCTTCCTCAAACTAAACAGCCCCAGCTCTCTCAATCTCTCATAAGATTTATTCTCCAGGCCCTTTACCAGCTTCACTGTCCTCCTCTGCACTCGCTCCAGCACCTCGATGTCTCCCTTGTACTTTGGGCAAGAGGAAAGATAGGAGGTCTTGTGTGTAGTAGCCTCAGCCAGCTGGAGAACTGGTAAGAATCACAGACTGTATGTCAGAGGGACCTAGGCTGTCTCAGGACTAACCTCCTTCTCAAGGCAAAGCCAACTCTGCAGTTAGATCAGGCTGAGAAGCCAAGACAAGAGAAGGCAAACTGCAGGAAAGAGCATCCAGAAGTCAAGGATTGACAGGTAAGGGGAAGATTCTCAATTATCCAAAAACCTGGAACCAAAATGCTGGATTTTTTATGATGGAAATGAGGCAGGGGGATACAGGCAGCATTTAGCATCACAGCCTACCTAACTACTTCAGCACAGCAACGGTGTTTGAGAGCCCGGTGAGCCTGTTGGCCTTCCTTCCTGCATTACGAACAGCCCATGCCATCCACGTACAGATTACTGGAAGTGCGTATTTTAAGCTTAGAGTCGTCTCTGAAGAGCCTGACTGTGGGATCTACCTCGCCACAGAGTCATTTGGTCAGATGTTTACCTTTGCTTAAATAAACTCAGCCAGAAATAATGTCTGAGCTCTTTCCGGACCCTGTAAACCACAGCGTAGGAGAGCACAGGAGCTAGACCCCACAACCCCAATGTCGTTGGGGTTACAGCATGCAAGAACAAAAAGCCACAGGTATGACTGGTTTAATCTAGGGAAGGAAGCCCAGTGACACTTCTGTAACCTGTAAAATGCTTTTCACTCGATGTCTGAGCTCAAACACTCATAAATTAAATCATGGAATCACAGAACATTAGGGATTGGAAGGGACCTCGAAAGATCATCCAGTCCAATCCCCCTGCCAGAGCAGGAAACACACAGGAGCACATTCTTAACAGCACATCCCTGTAGCTGCGTGATCTGTGAGCTGGTCCTATCAGATGCCCTACTCAGCTAAAACTTCTGTGACTATATAATAATGGAAGGGGGTTTTTAGCCTAATGCTGGAACTGGCTTCACATCCCGGTATCCTTCTGCTGCACAGAGGTCTGTGAGAAGTTGTGAGGGCAGTGCCACGTATTTCAGACCAGCACAGCAGGAAAGGGACCCCCTTCTCACCGAGTTTCCCCTGGTTCCTAGGCACAGCTAGCACTTGCACCATGCTCGAGCTGGTCTCTGCATGTCCTGTAATTCAATAGATCGAGCCAGTGCTCCTCGGAAAGGCACCGACACATTTATCTGCAGCCTGAGGGCATGGCAGCTCTTCCATTTTTCAATTTTCCACATGTCCGCATTTCTCCAAAATCAATCTAATTACTCAGCTAAGAAAATGTGGTTTCAATTACCTTCTCCCACTGGAAGAGGACTTTCACTTTGGCCCTAAAACTACAGGATGCTGTACTGCAGAGCAGAGCAGCTAAAGCCCACAAGGTTCCTACTAAGGTCCCTCTCCTGCTCTGACTCCAGGCAGCTCCCCTGCTCACAGATGTCCCACTCTTGCAACATCTACTCTAGAAGGGAAAGATGAACCCAGTCGGTCTCACTGCAGTCCAGAAGCTGCTGCTTTGGCTTCACCTCCCAGTAAGGATGGGTTTGGACCCTGAGCAGGCGATGAACTGGAAGGGATGAGGGTGGGACACATTTTTCACTGCTTCCCAGCTTTGGGGACAAGCCAGGGTAGAGGCTGGAGTAAACGAAAGCAAAAGTTCACATCCCAACCACTGGCCTTACAGATGAGAGCACCCTCCCTGTGCCCCTGGTGAACCTTCCATGACTGGGCAGTGTCCTCAACCACATCCCAACTTATTAAGCCACAAGACCACAATTGCTCCTTGTTCTTGTGTGACCTTCAGCAAACAGCCTTCATCTGCTGTAACCGGTGTTATCAGTTCTGCAGGGGGATAATCAGTCCCACTTGTTTGCTCCCAGTCATTCCAGTTGGGGAGCTGTGGTCTCAAATGCCTTATCTGTCCAGGCTGGGCAGAGCTCACAGGGAATTGTGACAAGCTTCAGAGCCAGTGTAAACCCTTCTCCTTCACAGCCTGACCCCTTAGGTCCTGCCTCTTTGAGGCTGCTTTGCTGAAGCAGCACAGTGTATGGGATCCCAGTATGTGCTTGTGAGTGGCACCATCTGATCTCCTAACCAGCCTCACCTTCATAGGACTGACAGTTGGAGACCTATAGGGTACTAAGTGCAGCCAGTTAGAGGAGAAAACAGGAGCAGGGCATCCAGACTAAACCTTTCCAGTCACTGGAGAATCCACAGCAAAGGCCATGATGAGCACTCAAATTGAGAGATCAGCTAGACCCACACGTGACTGAGACACCAGAGAATCCCAGCTGTTGAGCAGGGAACCCAAACCTCCCTGTCCTGCTGCTCGCAAGCTGAAGGTTTTGTCCTAGTCCTGAGCAGACATTTCAAACCCATTGAAGCAAAGCCCAAATCACATCCCCCAAATTACTTCCGCTGAAGTCGTCGGACCTACAGAAACGTCCGTAAGCTTTAGCAGAGCAGCGTTCAGAAAGGGCCGCATCTCCCAGCAGCAGCTGGCGCACGCGATGTGTCACACAGCCGTGCACACTTCAGCGCGCACACCCAGCCCGTGTGGGCAGCTGCGTGAAGCACTGACACCAACACCTTCACCCTGCCCGGGTGTCTTCAAGGATCAGCATCACACAACAGACCCAACAGACCTCTCCTGCCTCCTCTGCGTCATGGGATGACCCACCCGATCCAAACCAGGACACTGCCGCACGTGTATTGCTCGCAGGGGGCTGGGTAGCCATCAGATCTCAGGTAACACGTTGTGGGGAGCTTTGGAAAGCATCAAATAGCTCAACCCAGGGTAGAGGAATTAAAAGAGGGGACAACAAAGCCAGCGCTGCGGTTGTGGGGAAGAGGAAGCACAGTGACTGCTTTGCTTGCAGCTACTGTCAAAATTAAAAGCGTGACAGCTCCTGGAAACACGGTGGGACTGAGCGCAGGACCTGTCATTTACCAGGTACCCAGGCAGCATGAAAAGAATCGAGATGCTGCGTGTTACCACAGGGAACCCATCCGCAGCGACAGCGTGCGCTCTGCAGACCCCAGGGCACCTTCACTTGCTACTACCTGCCTGGCCAGACGTGCTGGAACCACGGGCTCCCCGTCCTGGCGTGCAGACTGTATCTTCCTTCTGCAAAGCAACAGCGGGAGAAGGTAACAGGAGTGGGGATGATCTTAAGTTTCTTAATTTACAGAGTCAGGTGAGAATGGGGCAGGAGGAACAGCTGGCAGAAAGCTTCACTTTGCAGAAGCAGCACCGTCACTGCTGCCAAAGTCCCAGAACAGACACAGCAAGAAGCAAAAGCTACCTCAGCAGCTGAGAATGGCCCCAGTGCATGGCTGCTCTGGGACCCAGGCTGCCAGGGCTAGTGCCACCTGGCCACCACTGTCCCCACAACCCATCACCACAGCAGCATCACAGCTTCTTATGAGGAAATTAGGAGGACAATTTAATCATTCCCATCCCTCAATACACTACAGGAACAAGGCTGCTGACACAGGGGTGGTAGCAGCCAGTGCTTCCCTGAGGGTAGGGATGGCACTTCCACCCACACAGCCTTAAGAAACAAGTCAGCTGCTTCCACAACCCAGAAAGGGTGTCAGGAGGATGGAGCCAGGCTCTTCTCAAGGTCATCTAGTGATAGGACAAGGGGCAGTGGGTGTGAGCAGGAACATAGGATGTTCAACATAAATATGAGAAGGAACTTCTTCACAGTGAGGGTGACAGGGCACTGGAACAGGCTGCCCAGGGGATTTGTAGAGTCTCCTTCTCTGGAGACGTTTAAAACCCACCTGGATGTGTTCCTGTGGGAGTGGGATTGGACTAGATGATCTTTCGAGGTCCCTTCCAATCGCTAAAGTTCTGTGATTCTGTGAACCCTCCCGACAAGCTTCCAGCTGCAGCCATCATTTATCATCCATCACAAGGGGATCACACAAGACAGAGCAGGACACAGAAGCTATGCTGAGCTGCATCGTGCTGCTGGCTTTGCTTGGAGCCGTGTTTGCAGCCCTGCACCTCCCCTGGCTCACGGGGCACTGCTGGGGAACACGCTGTCCAGTGCAGGTACCATCCTCCCTTGGGCAAGAACAAAGGCAGCTTGTTCAACACCCCTAATTTTACACCCCAAGGCCTCGCACAGCAGGATGCAAACAAAGGGGGATCTGCCCACACTGAAGCTCTGCAGTGCAACAGTTCTCACCAAAGATCCCAAAAGATGCTCCTGGGACGATGGCACTCCTGGAAGACTGATGTGATGTAAAGCGCTATCCTCAGCCCACATAAATCATGCTGGTTTAGTGCTTGTCCTGTAGAAAGCTCCTCTTTGCTCACAGCCGTGGCAGGTTTCCATTCATTGTTAGCTGGTACATGAAAGGCCATGTCAGAGAAGCTGATCTTGGCGGCAAGCAAAAGGCAGCGACTCGCCGGTGGGAAATACAGCCAGCCCCAGCTCATTTGTTAGCTTGTCCAATTACTTTTCACCTTGAGTTTTGTGTTTGCAGAAGCGAAAAGGACCCTGAAGAGGAGATTACAAACCCATAAAAAACATGCAAAACTCCCCGGACTCTCCTCGCTTCTCCTCCACAAAGCCAGGCCATCGTGTCATTTATTCGTCTTGAGCCGCCGAGCGACGATCCAGAGAGGATGGTAACCCGGGGTTGACATCTAACAAGAAATATCAATCCCGAGGGGCTTAAACTCTTGTGAGTAGGACAGGGCTCACAAAGGAGACGCCCGAATCGCCTTCCTCTTTTCCTCAGCAAGCCTGATGAAACTTTTATGAGCTGTTAAAGTTTTGCAGCGTCGGTGCAGAACACCAATGCATTTTTAACAAGGACTAAAGCATCCTTCTCTCCCAGACCCCTGACCATACACACGTATTTCTCCCTGGTCTATAAAGTTTGGGGGGTTTTTTTAACCTTAACCTACTACTAACAGACACGGTTTTCCCCCTTTGTGGTGGAACTGGGCTTGGATGAATTTCTGCTGAACTATTTCTGTGCAGGGGTCTCAGAGAAGCAGCTAAGAGCTGAGGCCCTGAAGGACAGACTTGATCTGGGGCATCCTGCTGTGGCAGGGGGATTGGACGGGATGATCTTTCAAGGTCCCTTCCAACCCCTAATGTTCTGAGATTCTGTGTTTTTCCAGGTTACACAAGAGTGACCTTCTGACAGTGGCACAGAGCCACTGCAAACATTCTACATCTATAAAAAGCCAGCTGATGGCCATGCAGATGATAAGAAGATCAAGCTTCAAAATACTCCATCGCATGGCCCCCAGTCCTGGCAGTTTTAGGACCACCAGTGCCCCCATCACTGAGGCTGCCACATGCACATCAGCTTCTCCACAACAACAAGTGTCTCCCAGGAGCTGACACTGTGCAGAAACACTGGTCAGCACCACCAGAACTGCCCAGATAGTCAAGGTTTTCCAAACCGCTGTGAAAACACGGATCATTCTAAAGACCTCGGCGCAACGTGTCTGGCGTCTGCTGTGCGGAGTCACTGGGGATGTTAGAAGGAGCAGAGAGTCCTCAGCTGCGAAGAAAGGGGGAGAAATCATTTATACTAATAAAAGAAAGTCTATTATTACACTAGTAGTAAAACAATGGCAGGAGCAGTCCTGCAATTTCCTCAGTAATAATCTCAGTTCCTCGGTGGAATAACAACACTGCCTTTGGCCTCGGAATTTATCCACCAGGGTACCAGCCCATTGTCACAGAGCAGCCTCCTCATTACCCTGCAAATGAAAGCAAGTGCCCCCATGTTATTAACACGCTGCCAGCACCTCCCAGGGCAGAGAGGGTCACAGTCAGCACCCAGTACCGATGTGCACCCTGAAAGAGATGGACTGGCAAAACATGGGGCACGGCTGCAACAGCAGGGTTAAGTACTTCGGCTTTTTAGTCTTTTGCATTGCCAGAAGGCCAAGGTCCAGGACCCAGAGAGCTGATGCTCTTGTTTGTCACCAGGGCTTGTAGAGCCGCTGCTGACCAGCTGCCCTGCAGGAACTGAGCCCTGCACCCCATGGCTGCTCCAGGTCACCAGAGGAGAACCGGTGGTACCTGGCAATAATTACTAGTGTATTACTAGTCTCAGCCACTTGGTTCAGATGGTTTGGTTTGTACCCACAAAGGGTGGAAGCCCTTAGACAAGCAGTGCTCCTGCAGGCAGAGCTGCTGCAGACAGGGCAGCCATGCACACTAGTGGTGGAGGAAAAGCAGGAGCTACTGAACATCCCATGTGACAGCCACAGCATCACAGACCCCTCTGCCAGACCCCAAAGGGCAGTTTCCACACCTGACCACCCCTTCTCTTAGCGTTACCTTGCACTGCAGGTACTAGATGCTGAATAAGAAGGCTGAAGTCCAGCACATGCAACAGCATCCCCAACAGCTCGCAGAATTCATAGAATTATTGAGGCTGGGAAAGATCTCTAAGGTCAAGTCCAGCATACAACCAAATATCACCACAACCTAGACCATGGCACCAAGCACCAAGTCCAGTCTGTCCTTAAACACCTCCAGGGATGGGAACTCCACCACCTCCCTGTGCAGTCCATTCCGGTGTCTGATCACCCCTTCCATGAGGAAGTGCTTCCTCACATCCAACCTAACCCTCCCCTGGAGCAGCTTCAGGCCCTGCCTCTCATCTCATCACTAAGTGCCTGGGAGAAGAGCCTTCTCACCAGTAGCCAGAAGCTGTTTCTCTTTCTTCCTCACAGGTGAGGAAAAGGGTCTTGTACATTAGAGGGGGCAACAGCAGCATTTTCAGCGCAATCCCTACGTGAGATGCGTGAGCCAAGCATGGGAGAGACCACATGGACACATGTGACTTGGTCATCATAGAATCATCAAGATTGGAAAAGACCTTCAAGACCATCAAGTCCAACTGTCCACCCTACAACCTCCAACCATGAAACCAACTCCTTAAGCTCCACGCTCCCCTGGCACACTAGACCCCATTTTCCTCTTGTTTTGTTGCTAATGACTAAGAGGCCATCAAACTGGCTAGTCCAGGCTCTGTGCTCCTGGCTCTCCTGGGCAGGACTGGCACTGTATTCACCTGAGGAAGATGGTGGGTGTCATGTTCCTGTGCAGAAGCCAAGCTGCAGCAGCCCTCCCTCCCCCCTGCACCCACCAGGCACGTCCTTGGGAAGCCAGGGACCCTGACCTCTCATCAGAAACTTGCCGCAGCAGCATCCTGATGATAAAACAAGAAGAAAAACAAAGCAGATGAGGCTCGAGACCCAGAAAGACAAAACGTCCTTCTCCTTATCCAGCAATCTTATCTGATCAGAGCTGCAGCATTTCAATTCCCAGATTACACAGCTGACACGTGCTGCTCCTGCGGCGCACGGAGGAGCCGCAGGCCAACAGCTCCAAAATTGGGGCTGGAGCCAAGGTCCTTCGTGTCACTTCGCATTTAGGCAATTAAATACCCACTGCCGCAAGGGGACGGCGTCGCAGGTGCCGAGCACGCAACCTCCTGCGCGCGGTGCTTTCCCTGGGCTGCTGGGTTGGATCTCACTCACAGCAGATCACAGCCGCTGACCATCAGCAGGTGAGGACTTGATGGGGTGTTTTTAATTTCTTCCCCAGGATTTTTTTAGCTAACTTTCTGCTTTGGCAGAACTGCAGACCTTTATCCCTTCTGCCATTTGAAGACATGTTTGCAGAACCTGAGCTCCCTACGTGGCTGAAACTCCTGTTCCCCAAGACCAGCAGCTCTTCGTTAGCAGTCCACTCTACCAGAATCATAGAATCATTAGGGATTGGAAGGGAGCTCAAAAAGTCATCTAGTCCAACTCCCCTGCCACAGCAGAATCACCTAGACCAAGTCACACAGGAACACATCCAGGCGGGTCTTAAGCATCTCCAGAGAAGGAGACTCCACAACCTCCCTGGGCAGCCTGTTCCAGTGCTCCATCACCCTCATTGTGAAGAAGTTCCTTCTCATATAGGTGTGCAGCCTCCTATGTTCCAGCTTAGAAACTCAGCTCCTATCGGGCCAGGATCTCTGAAGGGCTTTGTCCCACTCCTGGAAGCCCTATGTCATTTGACCAGGAGAGGGGTTTCACTGGAGAACATCTAGGGGCAGAAAAGCTATCATGCTGTGGGACAAGTCAGCATCAACCCCAAGGCACATGCTGTGCTTACCTGGGGAAGAAGCTGCCTCATGTTTGAGCTTCACTTGTGGGAGTGGATTATCAAAGAATCATAGAATCATTAGCGATTGGAAAGGACCTCAAAAGATCATCTAGTCCAATCCCCCTGCCACATCATAACTTACTCCAGGGCTTAACACCTGTCTGAGAAGCATTAACAACCCCCCCAAACCAAAGGGCTTCACTTTCTTCTTTCTAGTTCTTATTAATCTTGATTTTATTAAGTCTATCACATCTCTATTACCGCTGCCTGGTGACCTTGCTAGCTCCAACGAAGGGCAAAATGATAAAGCTTTGTGACCGAGCTCACAAACACAGAAATATTTCACCCGAACCTACAGCACTGTTATTGCTCTTAAGTAGAACAGGGCTATTTAAAAAAATAAAAAATACAAGCACATACGTGGTGACCTTGCAGGGCTTGAGTGCTCGCTGAGAGTCAGGAGAAGTATATGAACCTGCAGTACCATCCATTACAGAAATCAGGTCATTCCTCACCTGGCTTTCTAAACGAAATCCACCATCGGAATGGTGCTGCTACCCCAGGGATTGGTCCACTGTGGGAAGATGGCTTGTTTCAATGACATGAGGAAGATGATTGACTCTTGGTGGGACTCCAAGAGGTGATGAGGATAAGCAAACACATGAAGTGCAGCACTGGGCAGCTGAGCCACAGGTACCCAGGGAGCACCTGCTTGAGCTTGGACCATGATGGCAGGATGCTGAATAACCACCGTGGATAAACAGAGATGCTCTTTCACAGGACATCAGGAATTGGAAGGGACCTCAAAGGATCATCTAGTCCAGTCCCCCCGCCATAGCAGGATCACCTAGATCCAGTCACACAGGAACAAGGCCAGGAGGGTTTTAAATGTCTTCAGTGAAGGAGACTCCACAAGCCCCCTGGGAAGCCTGTTCCAGTGCTCTGTCACCCTCACTGTGAGGAAGTTCCTTCTCATATTTATGTGGAACCTCCTATGCTCCAGTTTACTCCCATTGCCCCTTGTCCTACCACTAGATATGTCCCATCATTTTGTTTCAGCTGACAATAAATATCCAGGTGGAGAAGCACATGCCTAGGGAAACCCTAGAGAAAGCCCTACTTGAGAAATGATGTTGAACCAGTGCTGCAAGGCCAGAAGTAGAAAGAGCTTACACATGATGTGTTACTGTGAACATCTCCTCTCTCAGCAGCTCACTGAGCACTAAAGGCTAAGAGGAGGTGCTTGCGTCATTTTCAGAGGATACAGGTGCTGGATCTCCTGCAAAGACCAGCACATTGCAGATCTGCACCACATGTATGGGCTGAGCACCTCTGAATGCAACCTGTTCCCAGATGTTGACCTTCCTATTTCTCTGAAAAGCCAACATTTTGGAAAACGATGGGAAACCCATAGTGCAATCACCCAAGCAGAATCACAGCATCAAAGAACACTAGGGACTGGAAGGGACCTCAAAAGATCATCTAGTCCAATCCTGCTGCCACAGCAGGATCACCTAGACCAACAATGTACAAAGATAACCTCTGGTTTCGAGGAGTGAAGCCACTTGTGTGGGAACAGTCCCTGGGCTGTGGATTTCTTTAAAGAACAAGATAAAGCACATGCTGCAGCAGCTCACTGCTCAAGAGCAGGGCATGATCTAGGTGATCCTGCTGTGGCAGGGGAATTGGACTAGATGATCTTTCGAGGCCCCTTCCAATCCCTAATGATTCTCTGATTCTATGAAAACAGCAGCAATAGCAGGTGAGTATCTGCACGAGGACTTGAGTCTTGGAGACACTATTTCTTAAAGGTCAGGCTGGATGGGGCTTTGAGCAAACAGGTCTGGTGGATGGCCCCCATGGCAGGGGGACTGCAACTAGATGATCCTGCAGGTCCCTTCCAATCCAAATCATTGGATGATCTCTTGATTCTATAATAAATTAAAGAGCTCCACAGGTTGCTCTACCCTGGCAAACAGTTCCCATGCAAAGAGCTCTCTTCCTGCAGTGAGGGGGATGCCCAGCCATTTGAGGCTTCACAGACAGAAAGTCCACAGCAAAATGCTGGGCAATACACAGCACACAAGTTTGTCAGGCACCGCCAGCAATGAGCTGTTGGCAGCTAAAGCCTCCACAGGCCCCCAGGGATGTCCTGCACATGCAGTCCACCAGGCGAGGTCTGGCCAGAAGTGGCTTGCAGAGAGCTTGCAGCTGCTGAGGTCTGACCTGGGATCTGTTACCCACTTGCTTCTTGTCCTTAAGAACACCCCACACTTTCCTCCCCACGCCTCAGTTTCCCCTTTCTGTTCACATGGTGCTTCACAACTATTTGCAAGCACTTGGGATGGGTGCAGACCCTGGGCTGAGGTCTCCTGGAGGCTGAGGTCTAGAGGTAGTTTGGACCAAAGCAGAAGAGAACATTGGCAGCTTTGATTAAGTTAAAAAGTGCAGAATCAAGCTCATTATTAATATAGCTTTATGCCACGGCATGTTGTAAGGTGCTTTCTAAACCTGTCACTGCAATTCATCATGCCAGCAGAGTAATAAAATACAGCTATAAAACTTTGGATTAAATGTTCAAGGTCAATGGTTGACTTTCAACGTCCCAATCTCTTCCTTGCTGCTTTAGCAGATGCTCTATTAAGCAGTTACAAGCTCTGGGAGAAAGATTCTTTGGAAAACAGACGCAGTGGTGGAGCAGTCACAGAATTAAACCTTCAGGTACTTCACCCAATTACAAACCCATGAATAAGGAGGGTGATAAATCCTGGATTCAGGATAAGGGTTTTACTAGAGAAATGCTCTCATTTGCCTTGTGTTTGTAGAAGGTGCATCTCAGCTCCTGTCTCTGCAAAACACACAGGAGGTGATTCCCTAATTTCAGTAAAGTCTGGATCTCTAAGAGCAGCACACTGGAGATTTGGGGGGGGCCTTACAGCAGCACATAGCAAGGCTAAGATTGAGATTCTTCTGCACTACAGACCAAATAAAACTAACAGATAGTCTTGAGGCAACTGACCTGAACTTTTCATGCATTAAGTGAAACACAAGCAGCACATTTACACCTATAAACTCAAGCAGACACACACAAGGCTTTGCTGCAGAAAAGGGAAAAATCTGATGTCTTCCCCCAGCTATTAAAGCTTATCAGCTGAAAGGACTGTGTGTCAGGATATGGACTCTGAGTTTCACTCAGATGACTTCTGTTGTTTCATTACAATGATGACAGAAGCATTTTGGCCACATAGTCCCAGAATCACAGAACACTAGGGATCGGAAAGGACCTCAAAAGATCATCTAGTCCAATCCCCCTGCCACAGCAGGATCACCTAGACCCAGTCACACAGGAACATACTTAGGCAGGCCTTCACTATTAAAAAAGCCCAAAAACCACCTGAAAATGCAGATTGATAAATTATTATTAAATTATTTGCTCTATTCTAGCGCACGTGCCTCAAAGCCAGCTCATTGTTCAAGCTCTAACAACCAGCCATAACGAGACATCACCTCTTCCCACAATCCTTCCTCTCCTACAGCCCTAGACCAGACCGTAACAGCTACAAGAACATTGCTGCTATTAAATTAGTGGCATCAGTATTTCTTAGTTTAAGACGTTCAGCTGCTTCCCCCAGTGCTCAATAGGGCAAGTAAATTGCTAGCAAATTAATACTGCTTATCTTTTCTTTAGAGCTCAGCTGCCTCCTGCATCCCCTGGGTAATCACAGAACATTAGGGATTGGAAGTGACCTCGAAATATCATCCAGTCCAATCCCCCTGCCACAGCAGGATCACCTAGATCCAGTCACACAGGAACACATCCAGGTGGGTTTTAAACCTCTCCAGAGAAGGACACTCCACAACCTCCCGGGGCAGCCCCTTCCAGTGCTCTGTCACCCTCACTGGGAAGAAGTTCCTTCTCACATTCATATGGAACCAGCTATGTTCCAGCTCACACCCACTGCCCCTTGTCCTATCATTAGATGACACTGGGAAGAGCCTGACTCCATCCTCCTGACACCCACCCCTCACATATTGACTCATCACTCGGTCGCTTGTGGACAGATGCCGGTTCCTTTTCTTTCCATCCATCAATGACTCTACTCTCTCATACTGCTCTCATTTGGGGTAACGAGAAAATTTACACCCATGATCAAAAGAAGTAGAAACACTGCCAAACAGAAACCCTTCCTCCTCACACTGACAGGGCTTTACCCTGCAGGACCTAGTCAGACAACAGCAATGTTCCCTTGGGATCCTCGCTCACAAACCTCCCAGTTTGCCCTCTGCAACTGGAAACACGGAATTGCTGAACACAAACACAGGCAGGAGCGGCAAGTACCCGTCGTAAAGTCCAGGCCATCCACTTTACTGCACACTAATCTGTTTTACTACTTGTATTATAGTGACAGAATTGTTTGCTGCAACCTAGTTCAGATTAAGAAACTGGGGGATAAGACACATTAAAACTTCC
Source organism: Rhinopomastus cyanomelas (assembly GCA_013400115.1). NCBI lineage: Eukaryota > Metazoa > Chordata > Aves > Bucerotiformes > Rhinopomastidae > Rhinopomastus > Rhinopomastus cyanomelas. The sequence goes on from VXBP01004611.1 coordinate 32,925, forward strand.
ACAATATATATGGCCAGAGCCTCGGCTGGCGCAAAACAGCCTCCGTGGGGAATTGAGCAAAACGTGAAGGGCAGCAACAGCATCGGCCGCTGACTTTTCAGTCTCGGTCTGGAAGAGCCAGCGCTGCTCTACTAGGCAAAGCCTTAGGTGGTCACTGCAAATCTGCACCCAGGCTGTCAGAGCCAACTGAGGTGCTCAGCTGGAGATTTGGGTGAGCTCAGGTGAGCACTTCCAGTAAATGCAGTTCACTTGCTTCTCTTACAAAATGCAAACATGAGCTCGGTGGCGCGGTGAGCACAAGTGCCCTCACCCCCCGAGCATGCCAAGGGAAGAGGGGGCTGTTTCCTCAGGACATCGGCACACAAAAGGTGGTGTCAGCGAGACCATCAGCCCCTCCAGCTTGCCAAGGCTGCGTAAGCGCCTGGGGACAAGGGAGCTGGGTTCATCAGCCAGGTCTGTCCTCACCAGGACATCCCCATGCCTGGATGCCAGGGTCACTGCCCCAAGAGCCATGGCATGGCCCAGAGACATGAAGGGAACAAACAGCCTTTCCTTGAGGCCAGGCGAGCAAACAGAGCAACAACTGCATGGCTTAACAACTCCACTGGTCACGCAGCACTGTGTTCAAAACTCACTTTGGCATCCTCAGAACTTCTTTATGTCAGAAAAGATCAGCAAAACCCCAGGGTTAAACTGCTTTCTGGGTTTTCAGCAGAGTAAATCAAGTTTAGCCACAGGGGCACCCCAAAAGCTCTAACGGGCACCACAGCAGGGCTTTGGTAGCTACAGGAACCAGCTCCTTGTTCCTTTAATGAGGACTTTCCAAAGCATCAAAGTCACCCACAAGTCAAACCCGCCCTGGCACTACAGGTCTGGTCAATCAAATGAGAAGTGTTGAACACACTCATGGACACGTGTGTGTTTCATTTGCTCCTAGTTCTGCAAACACCCACCGCAGCCCTGTCTGCAGCCACCAAGCGACTCGGTGTCTCAGCCCGCATTGCTCCAGAGAGAGGAATGATCAAACAAGCACAAATCTTCCTCAAGAGCAGAGCAGAGCAGGAGAGGACTATTAAATGGACATAACTCTGAGGAGCTGCAAGGCAAGTGGGATGGTACAAAGGCACAATCGCTTGCAATTAAGTCCAAGGGTGCCCAGTTGGATCATCCCATATTACTGCGTAACAACATCAGGGAGGGTGAAGTTAAAGCTCCCTGCAAAAAGCCAGGAGACACTTAGTTCATGGAGATAAAAGCCCACTACAGCATGATGAGTACAGAGCACACAGTTCTGAACTCTTGGAGACAAAAAGAAGACAGTGAGCTGGAAAGTCTGAGGACAGGAGAAGCAACTGAAGGAGCATTTCACCTGCTCCAGCACCAGCTCATCAGCCATGATCTGCACTCCAAGAGGCTCAACCTCCCCTTCTAGACCCTATGAGAAATTTCAGGCACTGCACTGCCGGGTGCAGGGTTCATCTGCAGACTTCAGCCATGGTCAGGCACGAAGCATCTCCTCCATACCAGAGGCAGGACACGGTTTGGTTGGAAGACAACAACCTGCAGAGGCAGCCAGGGAGCCCCCATTCTACAGGTGACTACACTGGTGCATTTATTGCAGTGTTATGGAGTAGGTTATGGGACATCATCTCATCACACAACAACCTCAGGAAGGGACGTGATTTTTAGGGTTGCCCCATTGAGGTCTTCTCCTACTCCACAGCAGAGCAGGATTATCTACAGCTTCACTCTGGATGAGGGTGGTTGAAGATACCAGATCATCATCATGATGCCTTGAGCCCCAGCTAACATCTACCCAACACTGAGTGCAATGGAAGAAACAGCATTTCCTCTGGAGGAAGGTTTGTGCTGTACAATGCCCTGAGCACAGGGAGCACAGGGAACACAGAGAAACTTGGGACCCAGCCCCCAGGGAGAGCTCCATGAGCTCCTGAGCTCCATGAGACATACATAGTGCACTCACCTCTATTAAAATCCCAACCACAGCCTTCCCAACAAGTGATCTCCTAATTTTAGTACTGGACCACAAAATCTGCAGTAGCCTGCATTCATTTATATTGCTGGGGCTGAGGCAAAAGGGCTTTTCTCTGCATTGAGCAACAAGCCAAGGGGCAATGGGTGTGAGCTGGAACATAGGAGGCTCCACATCAATATGAGAAGGAACTTCTTCATGGTGAGGGTGACAGAGCAGTGGAACAGGCTGACCAGGGGGGCTGTGGAGTCTCCTTCTCTGGAAACATTTAAAATCTGCCTGGACATGTTCCTGTGTGACTTGGTCTAGGTGACCCTAGATGATCTTTTGAGGTCTCTTCCCATCCCTAATGTTCTGTGATTCTGTGACATCTACCCCAAAGTCACGCTGCTCCCCAGGGTTTGGGCTCAGCGCCCCATCAGAAAAACCAAAGCGGTTGTTTGGAGCTATAGCACTGGCTTAGGTGCTTAAGGACTTCTCTCTCTAAATCACTGCTTGGGTTTTGTCCTTAAAGTGCTGCATTTATAGGTTCTGAAGCAGGAACTCGGCCCTTACAGAGCTACTCAGCAAGCCCCTTCACAGTGACATACAACAGAGTGGATCACAATAGGCTCAGATTCAAGCATCACTCCCTTTACAAGCCCTCACAAAGCATCTTTCCTTTCATCACCAAGTGCACTCTCCAAAAAGCACTACAGTGCATTATTAAGGGGAAAAAAAATCCCTTATTTTTAAGGTGAAGAGTATTTTCAGAACCACTCTAATAGCCAGGATAAATATTGAAGTTTCCTGCAATTACCAGACATGGTTCCCATCCACCTCCCGTTGCAGATTTAATCAAAGGCGGACCAAGTCTTTCATTGAGTCATGAAAGTGGTATCAAAAACATAAAGAAAGAGCAAAGTTACAGGCACTGGTTTGCCGCTGACAGCGCAACGGACTGCGGTGCTTTCGCTGCTGTAATTATAAACTGCCACAATAAACAAGCAGCTACTTCATTTGTTGCTCTGCTCCACGCTCAGCTTTGGCCAAAACCCAGACCCAGCTAACTCACACCAACTGTTCTCAGGGGTTTTTTGCTGCCCACAGAAAAGTTCAATTGGTGATCTTATAATTTTGGGGTAGGGGACCAGCACTGCAACCCTCAGCAACACACCAGGTCCAGGCAAGGCTGGTACTACAGAGCCTCTTGGATGCAGAGTTGGTGTCTGGGGTCAAAGCAAGGAGGAGGATGCCAGTGTCTCTTCAGAACTGCTCAGCCATCCCTTCCCCACTTGGGCACAAGGAACAGGGCCAGTGCTGCCTGTCTCTGGGGGAAATGGAGGCGCCATGTGACAGGGCCAAGGACACGTTTTGTTTACGGCATCTGACGCAGCCCATGGCTGGCAGTGCAGCTGGGGAGGGGGATGCAGCAATGGGAACGACCCTTCGTGCCTATCTCTGGGCACAGAGGACACTGCAGCCCTTTATAAAGGCTCCTGCTTAGCACTGCACCTGTATCAGTGCATTAAATCCTGCTTTGAAAATTGGCAAAGCTGCTGCAAACTCAGCTGGAAATAAAGGGGATGTCGGGACCAAACTGGTCCCAGACCACATTTTCAAAGGCACCTGGAGTTATCCCCCAGGACTGAAATATTCCCAGAGGGGTCAGAAGACACTGCACTCACTTCCCAGCAACAAATTCGGAAGACACTGGGCATGTTTGAGCATCCCAAACACCAATTTACATGTGAAAAAACGTCCCTAAGCCCCTTAGGCTCCACAGGTGACTTTCACAGATTCACAGAACATTAGGGATTGGAAGGGACCTCAAAAGATCATCTAGTCCAACCACCTTGCCACAGCAGGATTCCCTAGATCAAGTTGCACAGGAACATGTCCAAGTGGGCCTTAAACGTCTCCAGAGAAGGAGACTCCACAACCCCCTGGGCAGCCCCTTCCAGTGCTCTGTCACCCTCACTGTGAAGAAGCTCCTTCTCTTATTGATGTGGAACTTCCTGTGTTCCAGCTCACACCCGTTGATCCTTGTCCTACCATTAGGTGCCACTGAGCAGAGCCTGGCTCCATCCTCCTGATACCTGCCCTTTCCATATTCATGAACATTAATGGGGTCACCCCTTAGTCTCCTTTTTTCCAGGCTAAAGAGACCCAGCTCCCGCAGCCTTTCCTCATAAGGAAATACAATCAGAAAAAAACACCTCTAACCCTGCTGACAGTGCCCACACAGTCGGATGCTACTGGTTTCCCACTAGGTCAGCCCCGAGTGGGGATGTCTGTCTTATTTCTGAGGTTCCAACCCACAGCTCCACAGGGTCTGCTGCAGGGGCACTCACCTGCACCGTAGGTCGTGGCCAACATGATGGACGAGACCCAGGCGATCTCACTATAGGATGTGCCAAAGAAATCCTGGATTTCTTTGAAGAAGATGGCCAAGCCCTTGGGGAAGGCGTATGCGAAGCCGATAGAAACGAACGCGCCCAAGACCACCACCCAGCCCCAGCCACCGTCGGGCGGGGCGGAGGGGGGTCGCCCCTCGTTACCGAGGGCAGGCATGGCTGGGCCGTTCGAGGGGGTGCCCGGTGCTCCTCGGGAAGCCCTGAGACACAAAGTGCGAGGGCGCAGGGTCAAATGCCCCAAAGACCCCCCAGCTCTGCAAAGCCGCACTCAGTCCCAGAGCTACTGCGGCTCTCCCGGAGTCCCCAGCCGCATCGACGGCATCGCCTCAACGCAGCTTCGCTCCAGCTACAGACGCCCAGTGGGGCTGGGGAGTGCGGGACAGGTCGGGTCACGTCTGGGACCCCCCAACGCAGCAGCAGCAGCCACCTGTCGAGGTGCTGACCCGGCGCGGCCACCGCCCCTACCCGCGGCCCCGGGACCGCCCCGTCCTGGCTCCACCCCGCTCACACGGGAAACGGACCAGCCCCTCCGGGATTTGCCTGTCTTTGTGCTTTTCCCGTTCCCCGCTGCTTGTTTTGCTTCACCCCATTCAAGCCGAGGGGCTGCGGGGGCGGCAGCAGCACCCAGACACCTCCCGGGCCTTAATTAACCACCCGCAGTTATTGAAATGGAAATTCCTCTTTTCCCTCTTCGCTTTTCCACCCGCGTCCCGGCTCCTTTCTCCTCTGCACACAGCCACAGGCTGTGCCCCCATCCCCAGAAACACCGCACCATCGAAGGCTTCTGCACCAGCCCACCCACTGCTCACGGTCATCAGCTCGCTGTAAATAGAATCATAGAATGTGGTGGGTTGGAAGGGACCTCCAAAGGGCATCTAGCCCATCTCCCTTACACCAAGCAGGACCATCACTCACCTGACCAGCTTGCTCAGAGCCCCATCCAGCCTGACCTTGAATGGCTCCAGGGACGTGACCTTCACTACCTCTCTCGGCAGCCTGTTCCAAGCATCCACCACCCTCAGGTTAAAGAACTTTCCCCTGATGTCCTACCTAAATCTACTCTTTCCCAGCTTAAAACCATGACCCCTCATCCTATTGTTCCCTGCTCTTGTGAACAGTCCTCCCCAGCCTTCTTATGCTGAAGTCAGGTTGGGGAAACCTTTGCTACCAAAGAAGATCTTGCCTCCCCCAGTAAGGGAACAGCCCATGGATGGCTGCAAAAGCAACAGAAATTCAGCCACATGCCCTTACAGCCCACATTGTGGGGAACCTTTGGAGACCTTCTTCCTTCACGAGCACCCATGAAGATCAGGGTATGGTTTGAATGGGGTATGGCAGAACCTACAGATGATTTTGTCTGAGGATGTTTTACCTGCCAACCACTAACACCACCCCCCGACACTGCAAACATGGTCCTTCCTTCCTGGTTGCCCCACACAGAACTTGGCTTCTCCGTATGTAAAGGCTCAGACCAACTTCTCCCTGATCTCTTACAAAGCTGACAAAAAAGGCAACGCTCACAAAACCCCAAGTCACACTAGTTATAAATCTTCGTTTAACCACTGCTGAGGTTCATCTTTCTGTAGAATTGCAGAATCATTTAGGTTGGAAAAGACCTTGAAGATCATTGAGTCCAACCAGTAACCCAGCACTGCCAGGTCACCACTAAAGCACATCCTCAGGTGCCACAGCTTTTCCACCTCTTCTTTATAGCTGAAAGCCAACTCCATGGGGATGTTGTACAGGCAAGTGGAGGTTCTCCCCACATTCTCTGCACGGAGATGCTGAGAGCCCTTCCCAGATAGTCCAGGAAAGGGCAAATCCCTGCACTCAAGTGGGGCTTTGCCACTGACTGTTCTCATGCCCTTCTGGCCTGGGCAGAGCTCTTCCCTCTCCAAAGAATGGGGAGAAAAACTTTGCTGCTCCAGCTTAGTGTTTCTTCTCTTAAATTTGAATTAACACAATTTCAACAGCTGAGGTGCAGATACATCGATCTGCAATGAAACGAGGAGGAGCTCACCTCCTCCCTATTTCCACCCTCCTCCCTCCAATGGTTCCATAGCAGACCCAGTGTTACTGTAAATCTTATTTTCTGTATTTTTGCAATTAAGCAATAAAGGGAGGGGGAGAGGGCTGGAAAGCAGGGGCTTGCTCAGTAGTTTTCCTGGCATGTCTGCAAGATGGTTTATTCCTACCATTTCTTTCTTCCTATAAAACTGAGGAAGCTGAAGATGCCCAGAAGACCTTTAAGCGCAGGCTCACAGCGCGATGACCTGGAGAGTGGTTTTGTTTCATACAGTCCAGACCCACTTTATGGTCCATAAGGGTCCTCCATCACTTCTCCCATGGCTAGTCCTGTGTGTGGGAAGGTGCAGGGTAACAGTTGCTGCTGTCACAGGAGACTATAATTAAAGTCTTCCCATTATGAAAACTCCATCTGCAGCTGAACAAGGGGATGGCCAAGGGGACAGGGCTGTTTTCTTCTATTTTCCTACAAAAGGATGAGGGTTTGGTTTAGGGGAAGCTCTAATAAACAGGAATTAAGTTTGTTTCAGCAGCTGGTTTATGTGTTCTGCCAAAAAATAGAAGAATGGGACCAAATCTAAATAAACACAGCTGAGAGTGAACTGGGGCACATCCCTAGCAGCACTGTGGGAGGTGGGGAAGGCAGAAGGGAATACCCAGGATCAGAGAGGGATGAAGAAGCAGATATAGCTCTGGCCATGGCCTTGGCTGAAAGATCAGAGTTTCCTTCTGCAGAAAGGCTGAGGGAGATGGGGCTGATCAGCCTGGAGAAGAGGAAGCTGAGGGGACACCTCACTGCTGGCTATAACTACCTGAAGGGAGGTTGCAGTGAGGCAAGAGTTGGCCTCTTCTCTCTAGGGACCAGCCATGGGACAAGAGGAAAGGGGGTCAAGCTGCACCAGGGGAGGTTCAGATCGGACATTAGGAAAACCTTCTTCCCCAGAAAGGTGGTGAGGACTTGGAACAGGCTGCCCAGGGAGGGAGTGGAGACACAGTCCCTGGCAGTGTTCAAAAAAACAGGTAGACATGGTGTTTCAGCAGTCAGGGGTTGTAGAGTAGACAGTTGGACTTGATGATCTTGAAGGTCTTTTCCAACCTTGATGATTCTATGAAATATTAAAATTGGTGTCGTGTTAAAGACAGTCCCCTGCAGCAAGCCCTAGCACCACACACAGACTGGTGGCAAACGCAGAACTGGAGCAGAAAGCTAGTTGCAGTGGGAAATACTGGAGAGACACAAATGTCTTCTAAAGGTGTCTGAAACAGTTCATCTGCTCAACGTGCTGACAGCAGAAATCCTGGGCTGCCCAGGTCAAAAAGGACTTGGTAGGATTTGGGGAGACTCAGGCTCACCTCACAGCAGCTGCCTATGTGAGCGTGCCCCCCTTAACTCCAGGCCTGCTCACAATCCTCTGGGGCTGGGCGTCACTTACTCATCCACAGACAGCAGACGTTTCCTGGAGGGCAGGTTTTTTAATTTGCTGGCAAGCAGCAACAAAATTAATTAAAATTGCAAAATACCTTTTCAAATGAGTCATTTGTCTATCACAGCCCTCCATGTCAATAAGGGACTGCGATGGTATTCCCAGCGCTCTGCTCCGGAGCTGTAGAAGGAAGAGGGGCAGAGCAGGGAAAAGGGACCAGGAACAGGGCAGAACCCGAAATTCTGTCTTTCTCCCCAAAAGGGCTCATTTTCCAACCTTTGTGACCAGTTCCCATAGATATTTTAAGTCATTACTTTAAAATCATATGAATTCACATTCTTCACCTATTGAAGCCCAAGAGTGGATGCACAATATTTAAAATTATACAATGGTTGGGATTAGAAAATATCTTAAAATTCTCTAGTTCCAACCCCCCTGCCATGGGCAGGGACACCTCCCATTAGACCAGCTTGCCCAGAGCCCCATCCAACCTGCCCTTCAACCCTTCCAGGGATGGAGCAGCCACGACCTCCCTGAGCATCTTGTTCCTGTGCCTCAGCACCCTCCCAGGGAGGAACACAAGGCCACAAAAAAGTGACTTGTGTTGAAAACCTGATTGTTTTTTCCTCATGAAAAAGGAAAAAAAGGGAAAGAAAAAGCCCCACGCTCCCCCTGAGAATGGAAAACATTTCTATAAGCACTTCTGTTTATTCTCAGTGGGCCACTTTGGTGGTTGGAAAGAACATTTTTTAAGCCTTTTACACAAGGCATTTTATTGCAGCTAAAGGTAGGAGCTACAACTCTAGAGCCCCCAACAGTGTTTTTCCTTCATTCACTCTTTGAACATTAAATTAAAGGCTTCAGAAATTACTTCCATGTTTAAAAAAGAGTTTAAAAACTCCATCCTCAGCTCTGCTCCGTGAGAACAGCAGCAGTAAGAGACTGCCTAAGGAGGTGACTGCAATTCTTTAAAGGGTCTGTGGTCCTCAGTTACACGGATTGGGGGGTCAATACCCACATTACTCAGACTACTCCATTGTCATTTTTCATTTGCTCACAAAAAGCATCAACAGACAAAGCCAGTTCACTATTAAAATGGATCATCTGGATTAATGAACAAGATTATAAGCAGTAATTGTCCACAAAACCACAGGGCTGGACCCCACAGCCCAGGATCTGATGCCATTCATTCTCTCATCTCTGGGAGAGAGATACCCTGGACCTCTGGAAACATTTATGTTCCAAATAATATTCTTAACTTTTTCCAAGGGATCAATCCATACTAATATCAGTTATTACTTAGGGAAAGGTTTGAATTTAGCAAAACTCTTGGCTCTGAAGCCCAGCCAGATGCAAGTCTGGAGACAGAGCAACGCTTCCCAGTCCAGCCAGTACAGAATCACCCCACGCTGCCCTCGCTGCTCAGCATGAAGGGGCTGACCAACACATCCCTCAGTGTTTTGCCACAAGACCTCCAGCATTCAGGGATTTACCATTAGTCTTTTCAAGCTCAAAGTTTTAATTAAAGGGACCCTGACTGCCCAGCGGCTCCCAGGATGTCAAGCAGTACGAGGGCTGCAGGCAGCATCCCACCATCCCAACAACCACACAGGCTCCAAACAGGGCATATGTGGGTGAGGAGTGACCAACCTGCAACCCTGGACATGCTTGTGGCTGTTCTTGGGGGGGGGGAACCTTCTAATGCCCACACATCTCCTCTCTGTGGTGTTGGATGCTTTGCTGTTGGAAGAGCCACCAACCTCACATGTCCCTGCACCTGGTGGTGGGGTTACACAGACAGGACCAAGGGACATCAGTGCGGGCACTGCTCTGCTTTCCACTGAGTAATGTTTTACAAGCAGGTCAAGGAGAGGTCAAGCCAGAAAGTTAGGAAATGTCCAAACTGCTTTTTGCCAAACCCCAGTGTATAGAGTGTGGAGGCCAGGCAGGCAGAGCCATCTGTACAGCATGAAATAACTCTCCAGAGCCAGCAAACCCCTTAGATGGCTCCAGCCATGTGTCCCTGCCATCACATCATTCCAGTGCATGAAGCCTTGCTGCTGGAGATACTGGTTTCTTGGAGATGCTAAAACAAACTGAGCAGTGACATCACTTGTTTTTCCCCTGTTGCAGGAGTTTAATCAGCAGCTCAAACCAAAACATTTGTGTTGGTGAAGAGATGGCTACAATTAATCTAGATCTAATAACAGGAGTGTTTTCATTGGGGAATTAAAACAAATTATTCCTTTGCTATTGCGTCTTCGTCTCATTTACATTCTAATCCCAGTAGGATCTTCCTCTGTCAGACTTGGAAAATTACTGCAGAGAAAGGGAAAAACAACGTGGATGAAGGACTCGGAGATGCATCGTGAATTCAGCTATGAGGTCTGGCTACACCAAGCCCTGAGTGACTGAGAATCAGGACAAACACTGGGAGTTTTAACAAACACACTGGATGCAGAGCAGCCTGGTGGCATTTCAGACTGTGCACACAAACAGGGGCAAACAAGCAGCTGGGACAGAAGGTTGTGTTGAAGGTGTAATTACACATTAGCCAGAGCTGAGCAGGTCACTCTTTCATTTGTACTGAAAGAAGAGGGGGACCTGTGTGCAAAGGGAAGCCTCTGCCTTCCCACCTGTTGCTTCTCCACTCCAAGACTCAACCCTTGTTTTCCTTGCTGTGAGATTTTACCACAGGATAAGGAGTTTGTACCTTTGTGCTCAAGGTAAACCTCTTGTGAAGAAAAGCACTTCAGTGTTGTCAAAGGAAAATCAGCACTAAGCCCCATCTCACTCCAATCTGCCTCTGCAACTTTGCCTGCTTCTTGCTTTGAAGCAAAAGCACAAGAGAAAATAAAGGACCTGTGTTTCTGCCCTGTCAAGGGTGGGATGTCCTGGTAAATATGAACTGTGTCACATAGGTGCCACCCTGCAGATCCCCAGTGCTGCCACACCGATCCCACCAGGGACACCTGGTTACACCAGCAACAGAGCCAGCGGCTTCCTCCACCCCTGAGCATCTTCTGCCACTTTCAATCCACTTACTTAGAGTCACTGTATAATCCCAAATCATGGATCTGTCTTGTGATCCTGTGCATCCTTTCACTGGGAAGACATGAAATGATGGTAATGCAGCAACCACTTAAATCCTTGGAGTTGTTCACCCCTGCTTTGAGTTACCCCAAAACATACTCCACACGATGCCTGCTAGGTGTCTTCAGCCTGTTTGATTATGATGCTACTTTACTACCTGTTTCTCTCTGAAGGAATTTAACTGATCTCCACAAGGTCATAGCTTGCAAACACAGAGTTTCTGGGTGGTTGATGTAACCAGTGTGTACTGCAGCCCAAGCCTGTGGGCTTGATCTCCAGTGGCTTCTGATGGAAATATTCTTTTGTTTCCTACTCATTCAGTTCAAAAGAGCCAGTTTAGCAAAGATCTACAGCTTAGATTGTCCAAATTCATCCAACTAATTTTGTCTGCAAGGCATGAAGACATCCAGTCCTTTCACAAGGACTTTCTTCAAGGCGTGGTCCTAAGCAGTTGGCCACAGCTGCGTCCAGAAGATCTCCACTCCAGAACAGCAAAACAGCTGGAACTGCTCAGTGTTGGCTAAGCCTGAATTAACAGTCAGTGCCTTGGGGACAGACGGACATCATACTGGTTTTCAGATAGTCCCTGCAACAACACTGTTTGCAGGTTATAGTTCTCTGGGCCATTTTATCATAGAATCATTAGGGATTGGAAGGGACCTCAAAAGATCACGTAATCCAGTCCCCCTGCAACAGCAGGATCACCTACACCAAGTCACACAGGAATGCATCCAGGCAGGTTTTAAATGTTGCCAGAGAAGAAGACTCCACAACCTCCCTGGGCAGCCCCTTCCAGTGCCCTGTCACTCTCCCTGTGATGAAGTTCCTTCTGATCTTTATGTGGAACCTCCTATGTTCCAGCTNGCTCCACATCTGTCCTGAACTGAGTGGCCCAGAATTGGACACAATATTCCAGATGTGGTCTCACCAGGGCAGACTAAAGGGGGAGATTAACCTTTCTTGATCTGGTAACTACCCCCCTTCTAATCCACCCCAGGATGCCATTGGCCTTCTTGGCCACAAGAGCACACTGCTGGCTCATGGTCATCCTGATGTCCACCAGGACTCCCAGATCCCTCTCTCCTACTCTACTCTCCAACAGGTCAGTCCCCAGCCTATACTGGTATCTGGGATTGTTCTTGCCCAGATGCAAGTCTCTACACTTACCCTTGTTTACACTTCATTACATTTCTCCCCGCCCAGCTCTCCAGCCTGTCCAGGTCTTGCTGAATGGCAGCACAGTCTGCAGGGGTGTCAGCAACACCACCCAGCTTTGTCTCACCGGCAAACTTGCTGACAGTGCACCCTAATCCCTCATCCAAGTCATTAATGAACAGACTGAACAGGACTGGTCCCAGCACCAACTCCTGGGGCACTCCACTAGATACAGGCCTCCAGCTAGACTCTGTCCCACTGACCACTACTCTACGGCTTCTATCCTGCAGCCTGTCATCTAGACCACACTGCCTCAGTTTGGCTACGAGGATACTGTGGGAGACCGTGTCAAAGGATGCAGGTATTTTCCCAAAACTTTAACCCCATCTCACCCAAGTTTTAACTTATTACAGTCAATTAAAGCCACAGAAAACCATCATGAAGAGGTAGCTGGGGCTTTATTGGGGGTGGTTTCCCTTCCCCATTGGATAAATCTATTGTAACAAGTGATCACAACCCTATGAGGGCTTCTGCTTTCCACGCGAGCTCCCCCAAGAAATCTTGCTCTATGGCTGCAGCGTTCTGGGAGCAGGTGGTGCTGTTTGCTGCGTGTGTGTCTGGCACCTTGGGTTTGCTCCAGTGACAAGGATGGGCTAAGTAGAAGCCAGTCTTGGCTGACACCACACCAGTGGGGCTGAAAGACAGCAGGGTCAGACCTGCAGCCACTCTGCAGCTTCTCTTAGTGAGGCAGAGAAAACCCAGCGAGGTCCTTCACTACCTTTCAAATGAAGTTAAATGCTGAGCTATGGAAACAAGAAGCAGAACTGAACCTGGAAGGAGACCCACAGAGCAGTGCAGGTGGCTGTGTAAAACATCACTGGGGGCGGATCAGCCCTCTGTGCCTTAACACAGGGTGATGCAATGTGCTCTCTTACTGCAGGCAAACTCTGCTGAGCTCCTCCGCCTGCGGTTCCTGTGACCGTTGTCCAGCAGATCAAGCGCGATGCTTTCGTATTAACTTTCAAGGTCTTACACGGATTGTTCTTTAGGAGCTCGTGTTGAACTTTTGACACTGTACATTCAAGATCAAAAAAGAGGAGGCTTTTGGCCCAAATGTGCTATTTGCACAAGCTTGCTGTAATCCTGGGTTTACAGACTGACCTTCCCAGGAGTCCCCTAAGAGCTGCAGAAGTGACTCCTCGTAAGGCAGCCTTCAGAGATGCACCCGTTATCTAGGTCGTGTTTGCAGGGCACGCCATCGCTTAGCAGACCAGAGACCTTTGTGAGGGCAGGTGTTTACAGACACAGGATTAATTTCTCAAGTTTCACTCTGTTCTCAGCCCCTTTCCCATGCTCAGGGATGAAATCTGCAGGGCTTCCAGCGCTGTAGGTCACCAGATCAAACTTTGCAGCTGACAGATGAAATCCTGGCTCTACTAAAGGTGGTGGCAAGGTGCCTGCTGACTTCAGTGCAGCCAAAGTTTCCCCCAGAAATAAGAGTCAGTGCTTGCTGAAGCTTTTCTTTTATTGCTTGTTTTAATTACTCTAGTGTAAAGGAGCACGTGCTGTCCTGACCAACAGCTTTGCCTACAGTTAGCTGCAGCAGCTTTGAATATTGTGAACCTAAAACTGGGGTTGAAAGGTAGGATTCCCTCAAGGGTGGGTACTGGGACCAGTACTATCCAATCTATTTATTAGTGACTTGGATGAGGGATTAGGGTACACTGTCAGCAAGTTTGTTGGTGAGACAAAGCTGGGTGGTGTTGCTGACACCCCTGCAGACTGTGCAGTTATGGGCTCCTCAGTTCAAGAAGAACACAGAACTGTTGGACAGAGTCCAGCACACAGCCACGAAGATGATGGAGTGAAATATCTTCCTGATGAGGAAAGGCTGAGGGAGCTGGGTATCTTTAGCTTGGAGGAGACTGAGGGGTGACCTCATTAATGTTTATAAATATGTGAAGAGTGGGTGTCAGGACGATGAAGCCAGGCTCCTCTCAATATCATCTGGTGATAGGACAAGGGGCAATGGGTGAGAGCTAGAACATAGGTAGTTCTACATAAATGTGAGAGGGAACTTAATCACAGTGAGGGAGACAGAGCACTGGAACAGGCTGCCCAGGGTGGTTGTGGAGTCTCCTTCTCTGGAGACATTTAAACCTGCCTGGACATGTTCCTGTGTGATCCTGCTGTGGCAGGGGGACTGGATTACATGATCTTTCGAAGTCCCTAATATTTTGTGATTCTGTGAAGGACCCCCTGCATAGGCTTTGCTGGTGCTTTCCTCCTCCCTTCAACACAGCATGCAGCTTCACTGGATGCTGCAGCACTGCTCAAGATTTATGCTGGTGTAGCTGAGAGGAAGATCAAACTGAGCATTCAATTACTTACGCACTCAAAGATATTTATTCCTCAAGACATAACTCCTAAATCTGTTATTATGGCCATTCCCTCTTCTCTTACTATTAGCATGCTGCTGCTTTCAGATCTATGGAGATGTCAACACCATTTACTGGAAACAATATCTGAGAGATGAGACCATGTCAGGGAAATGTTTGGAATTATGGAAAGAACAGAGGAGATAATTGATCTTCCTCAATTCTAGAAGAGTCTACAATCATTACACAGGGTCTACTCCTAAGCCTTTCACCCCCTCCCCTCCATGATTTATGTCATTTGTAACTTGGTGTTTGGGGTTTCTTAACCCAAGATGCTACAGTGATTTGAAAATTGAGAGTGAAGAGCAGCAGCTTCCACACTGGGGCATAGACCCAGAGGGGAAAGGAGCTCATGCAGCAGTGAGTATGGGTGTGACAGCACCAACAAAGGTGAGGCAGGACCTCTCCACCAGACTTCTTAGCCCAAAGCCTGTATAAAGGTAAGTGCAGTGCTGGGGAGGAAGAGTCATCTTGCTTCACAGCATCTCATATTTTCCTGCTTACACTGACATTCTGCTGGTGTTCATGCAACAGCTGGGAAAGGCAGGAGCTCACACCCCCGGCTCTAAGTTATCATTATAACTCTGCAGCAATAAGATTTTACTCATAAAAGTCTGGTTTTAAAGATGGGAAGATCAGTGATGAAAACCGTAAGGATTATCTATAACAACGTCTTCTCCTATTGAGCTCGCTGACAGCACTTCCCTTGCAGTACTCCCCTCTGTTTCTCTGAGGCCCCCAGCTCAGGGAACGAGGAAAATTCAAAACCAGAAATCTCAACCAGCCTGAGACACATTTAACTTCCACTCAGACATAGTCTGCAGAAGGCCTGAACAGCCTGAGGAACCCAGTCCTCTGACAGCACCCTCAAACCTCTCTTCAGTCTCTCACTCAGATTCCATCAGCTCTTCTCAGCTCATGACATGGAACCACCACAGCCAAACAGCAGCCAGAGAAGGGACAGTCATTGTTTTAAAGGGAAGGAGAAAAAGTGCTCAGTAGAGCTGCTGATTTAATAACACTGGAAGAGAACCTTTCTGTCCATTTCACGCAGAGACTGTAGCCCAAAGAGCCCAACAAAGCCTCCTCCAGCTAGACCTGAAAAGGTTCTTTCTACAAGTAGGGAAGCAACTTACCCCTCCCAGCTCTCTGGTCACATACATCCCCCAGAGCCCAAGTGTGCCAGTCAGCCTCAGTGGTGTGTCACCCAGGAAGTCTCCAAACCACATTGCCCTGAATGCAAGAGTGTACTGAGAAGATTCCTCCATCTATGACTTGTTCCTAAGTCTTTCCCAAAGTCTGTGTCACTGACTTTGAGAATGATAGACAAGCTTAGGTAGACTTGAGATTTTAGGCTTCAGGAAAAAAGCTAAGAACATGAACAGAACAAAAACCACAACACTTAGTGCCAAAATAACTATCTAAGGCTCGAATACTTCACCGTGGCCAAGTCTCCACCCTCACACAGCAAGACTTCTGATGAAATAACAATAGGTGACATCATGTATGTTGTTAATCAAACACTCAGCAGCGCTGCTTTTCTCTCCTTTGCCAAAGCACATCACCAGAAAACAGAGCCAAACTTGCAGTTAGAGCTTTCCAAGAACTTTCTCAGCAAAGACCAGACCTCCTCTCTTCCAAAGAAAGATAAGTGTCTTCACTTACCTCCTCCGTAGGTGGTAGCACACATGATGGATGTTATCCAGGCAATCTGGCTGTAGGAGATGCTGTAAACAGCCTGAAGTTCTTTAAAGTAGATTGTGAAAGCTTTAGGGAAGGTATATGCAAAGCCCACTGAGATGGAGGCTCCAAACACCACTGCCCATCCCCATCCACCATCAGGGGGTACGTAGCCCAGGTCTGAAGGGATCGGAGGAGACATGTTCAATTCAGAGCACAACCCACTTCCTGGTGTCCTGCAGAGCAAAGGATATGTGTGTTTTACAGAACACAAATATCATGCCATCGGGCACCATGCTGCTTAAGCATTAGTAAAAAACTTCAGAGATACAGAAGACCACCTACTCTTGAAGCCTTGACCTTTTGTGGCTATTAACAGTTCTCTTGTTCACAGCCAAGGACACCCTTCCCTCTCTGATAACCCCTTCCACCTGTATTTTAAATACACACCCTCAGAATACAGCCACAGCTTCCATCTTCAGGGGTGGACCTCATTCAGAACTGAAGTCAATGCCTCCATTTTTTCTTCCACATCCAGTTGGCAGCTCAGTGTCTTCTCAAGACGCGGCTCCCGTAGGTTCCTGCAGGTTGCCCAGCCTGTCCCTCAGTAGAGGAGCAGATGCCACAGTCGTACTGCAGTTTGAGGGCAAACACTTCACTGTTTATTTTCAGGTGCAGGTGGAAAACTCTGTGTTTCCAGGTTATCCCTGCTGAAAAGAATAATTCCCGTTACGTGAGCGGCAGGCTGCCCCGCACTGCACCCAGCTCCCCGGTTCTGCAGGGTTACAAGACTCCCTTGGCTGCTCGCTTTCCCTGAGCCAACAAGTGAACCGCGAGCAACTGCTTGCAAAGTGGCTGAAGTTTCTCCCTCCTTAGGGGCAGCAGCTCCTCGTGTGCCTGGTGCCTGCCGGGTTAGCGGATTAGGCTCGGACCAGCCCGCCTCAAAGCGGGCATTCAGTCCATTTGCATTCTTCCCATTTTCCCTGACTGTTAAAATAAAAGGAAGGTGAAAAAGAAATAAACCCTACGTTGCCTCGCAGTAGTTAACCCTCAGTTCTCCTCTCAAGGTCAAACATTAAACCAGAAGGGAGAGGAAGAATGTCTCAAAGGGTGCCAGGGAGGTGCATCTTTGTGGATAAAAGGTGGTTTACTGCTTTTATGTGTTCCAAGTGCAGAAGCAAGTGAAACTGATAGGGAAGGGCATCATCAGAGCTAATGGAGAGGAGCAGGTGCAGCTATCACCTGGGCACCTTCTGCTGAACATCGGCGTTGTTGGCAGCTAACTGTAAGGAGAGAGATAGACCTGTTCTTAACTTGCAGAAACCTTAGAAAAGGTACAGTGTGTAATCTGCATCGATTTGAGGGTCGCAGAATCACAGAACGTGAGGGATTGGAAGGGAGCTCGAAAGATCATCTAGTCCAACAGCCCTGCCACAGCAGGATCACCTAGACCAAGTGGCACAGGAACACATCCAGGTGGGTTTCAGAGACGCAATTTAGAGTCAAACTGTAGGAGGACACTATTGGGACAAGAGAGAAAAACAACTATTGTTTCAGTGGCTCTGAAATAAAGCAAAATACAATTGATTAAGGGGCAAGAACAGTAAGAACACATTTGTATATTTAAGATTGTCAGCATTGTTTCTTACTATCATACAATGCCTATTATCAACATAATTTAACGTACTCGGAACAGGCTGCCCAGGGAGGTTGTGGAATCTGCTTCACTGAAGACATTTAAGACCCGCCTGGATGTGATCCTGTGTGACTTGATCTAGGTGATCCTGCTGTGGCAGGGGGACTGGACTAGATGATCTTTCGAGGTCCCTTCCAATCCCTAATGACTCTATGATTCACAATTTACTGAAGCTTAGGATATTCAAAATTCTCAGCCCCCTCGATTTCAAATCCTTTTTTGTCCATCCTTTAAAAGGGTTGAGCCTGAACTTTAAATCTGTCTTCTAGGATTAACAAGAAAGGTTATTTTTTACTGCCACTGATTCGTTCTGCTTGTAAAATGGTGACTAATTGTATGCCACCTACAAAAGCCTCGCCGTTGCTAATATATTTGTTCATTTAATTTCATTTTCTGTTTAACAGGGGATTTATTGAGAAGGCATTAGCATCAAATCAGATTATGGTCTCAGCTTCATTGTCCAGCTTTTCTATATCAAGGCAAATTATTACATAATACAGAACCCCTAAGAGAGGAACTGCAGCTAAATGAAAATGTAGTGTACACTAAAAAATAAAGATCACACTGGTTGACGCTTACTTCCCTGACTGTAAAATAAGGCTTCCAGAGGGTCACCTGCAGGAACAGAATATGAACCCTCTACGTATTTTAGCAGTTTAATAGCCTGAGCAATGATGAGGCAGCAATGTGGCACACTGACATTGTCCTCTCGCTTCACCTGTGGCACTCCTATGGTTTGTGGAGATATCAGTACTAAGGAGACCCAGGACCATCAGCATACCTCTTCCCTTACCACCTTCATAACCATGTCTTTGTCACAGAACACAGAACATTAGGGATTAGAAGGGACCTCAACAAATCATCTAGTCCAATCCCCCTGCCACTGCAGGATCACCTAGACCAAGTCGCGCAGGAACATATCCAGGTGGGTCTTAAATGCCTCCAGAGAAGGAGACTCCACAACCCCCCTGGACAGCCTGTTCCAGTGCTCTGTCACCCTCACTGTGATTAAGTTCCTTCTCATATTTATATAGAACCTCCTATGTTCCAGCTTACACCCACTGACCCTTGTCCTATCACTAGATGACATTGAGCAGAGCCTGGCTCCATCCTCCTGACACCCACCCTTCACATATTTATAGACATTAATGAGGTCACCCCTCAGTCTCCTTTGCTCCAAGCTAAAGAGACCCAACTCCCTCAGCCTTTCCTCATAAGGGAGGTGCTCTACTCCATCATCCTTGTTGCTCTATGCTGGACTCCCTCCAGCAGCTCCATGTCCTCCTTGAGCTGAGGGGCCCAGAACTGGACACAATACTGTTTCCCTAGCTGTTCCCTGCACCAGCTTCCCCTCTTCTACAGCTTTGCTCTCAGTTTCCACAAGGCACCAGAGCAGCTACTTTTCCAACATCCAGTTCAAAGAAGACTTTTACATTCTGATTCTCCTTTTAAATACTTGATCTCTGGGAAGCCCTCGTTTCTGTCTGCCAATGTCCATTGACTTTCAAGTCCACGCTTGCTTTTTCCCCTCAATACCATGTCCCTCCCACCAGAAGTAAAGCTACAGACCTGTGATGTTCCTCACCCAATATCAGCAATAATTATCCGTCATTTGTTTTCCTCCAGTTGCTCTGCACATGGAATTTCATGGAGTTGCCTTTGTACAGCCATGGTCCAATTCACTCAAATTCACTTCCGGGCTCTCTCATTTTACCCCCGTTTCTTTTCTGTGAAGTTACACATCTGGACTTCCCATGTCTCCACTCACCATCCCCTATAGGCTTCCTGCTTTGTTCCTGTTACTGTTTTAGTGCTAGGTACTTGTTGGTCACATCTGGATCTTCTTTCACAACTACTCTTCCCTCCTCTTTAGGAAACTGGCCGAGGCTGTTGTCAACAACTTCAAAGTATGACAAGCCTCTTGCAGAATCAGGGCCCTTAGTCTCCATCCAGGTGCCACTAGCATCTTCTTAATTTATGGAATTTATTTTGTCTTTTGGAATCAACACATACAATCTCAGGCCACTATTCTGTAAGCCAAGCAACTGGGGACTACTCTTGGACCACACTATTATTTTCTATGTTTGTTTTACTTGGCAAAGGGTGTTTTGTTGTTAAATGAGAGTAACGTGACAAACCTCAACCAGGTGATCCAAGGACTCCCTGGCGCCAAGTTTCCCTCAACCCAAGCAAGCCACCACACACCAGACATCACACACCAGACATTCAAAGCACTAACCGCCATTCGGTGGGACTGCTGTCTCTTCGTAGGTAGCTGATACCATGTGGACTCCCCTCCCAGTGGCTGCTGGCTTCCCTGGCAGTGACCTGCTCAGCTTTTAAAGCCATTTGCTGAACTCGTGCCCCTTGCCAGATGCAGCTGAGTTCAAAGGTTGAGATCAGAGGCTGTACCCTCAGATGCAAGACCTTCCTGCAACTTGTGAATCTCTCTGCCACCCAACCCTTCAAGTTACATCCAAAGGCAACTGCATCCCACACTAATCAACCTTTCATAGAGAGGGATGGTCCTCAGGGACAAACTGAGGGCTAACTCCCCATGCACAGTGCTTGGAGTGATGGCCTCTCTCAGATCTCCGTGAATGTTAATGAATTATTTGTCAGACATCCATTCTCCTTCTTCCCTCTCTTCCCTGTACATATTAACTCACTGTTTTTCACAACATGTTTCTGCAGGCTCTGCTCCCACTCTCCTACAGGGGAATTTGCAGTCATTGAGCCCCTATCTTTGCCCATCCCGCTACAACCGTTTTAACCTTCTGGCTGAATTTCCCTTGCATGACCTCCAGGTCACCTAAAAACCTGCGTCAGGCATATTTGGATCACTGAAGAACAAAAGAAGGGACTCACAGGTCATGACAACACTTACCAAGGGGTACATTTCACCCTGGAGTGAAGGAAGAGGGTACAGACACTTCCCAGATTTCTTACCAGCAGGAGCAGCTGATGCGCAGTGGTGAGTGAGCAACGTCCACAGCACCAGCCCATGTTTCGTGGAGGCTTCTGTAACCCAGTTTCAGCAGGAATGTTTCCACAAGACTTATGCGGCAAATCCCCACTTGGGGGAATTTAAAACATTTCCCTGCTGTGTTTATAATCCAGATGCTGCAATGCACAGGAGAAACAGCAATAAAGCTGACTGTAGGTGGGCCAGGGTAATGTCCCCATCCAATCTGAGTAGGAAACTCAGCTGAAAGGTAAACAGGGGCAAAAAGAAAAAGGAGTCACCCAAGCCAAGTCAGCATATACTGTAGCCCATATAGCCTGCCTTGTAGCCACACACAGACATCAAAGCTACTTCATATTGCCCCAGCAAATATATTTTCCTTGCAAGGACACAAGAAATGCTTGAAACTAAGCACCAGCTCCCAGTTTACATTTGTAAGAAAGGTGGTTACCGGTGCTGTCACGGCCAGCTCAGACATTCTTCTCACAAACACAGAATCACAGAACATTAGGGACTGGAAAGGACCTCGACACACAATGCACATATCTCCTGCTTAACAGGATTTTCTACTAGCCAACAGTAACAGGTCATAAACAGTCTCCAATGGCCAGAAGACAAGCTAAAATCTTGGGAGAAATCCATCAAGGGCTGTTCAACACAAAGATGCCACCTCTGGGGCTGCAGATTGCACGTTGCTGGAGACCAGGAAACACTTTGGAGACAGCTAACTCTGCTCTTGTCTCCCCAGGTATCCACCACCAGTTCGCTGTCAGGGAGAGAATACCAATCAGACATACCTTGGTCTGATCGATCTTGGGGTCCAGCTCTTTCTACCTCACTAGTTATGGCTTCCACCAGTCATTCTTTCTAACAATGTTTTACAACCAGAGATATAACAAGTGTGTCTAGTGGTTTTCTATCTTCTAAAAGGAATAAATCCTTAAATGCAGTTATGGGTGCTATGAGAATTCATCAGATTGCTTGGGAAGCATGTGATCCTCTGTGCTCAGTCCCATGGGAGGCCATCAGAAGCCACCTATGGAAGAGGCTGCAATCACAACCGACCTAGAGTTCATGGTAGTAATTCCTTTCCACACTACACCTTTAGGAATAATGTTATTGTAAAACCTTAACGGCACTGCAAAAGGTGAAATTCCTTCAGACTTTTTAGAACTAGCTTCTACCCTGCTTGTCTTTTTCTCATAAAAACATGCTTTCTCTTTTGCTTGCCTGCTTGATAGTTCCCTTGGCCCTGAGCCACTCTAGACTGGTGCTTTACCAAATCAAAACACAAATTTGCCATTGTAAATTATATTCTCCCTCCTTCCAATTCTGTGTTAATAACAATTGTCTAAATTAGAAGTTTTTCTGATTATAGCTGTTGGGCTGTGACCATTTGCATGTGCTCCAGCAGCATCAGCAAAACAAACTACTGAGACTACTTTCCGAATCACTTTGGAAAACCTTCCTCATCTCCAGTAGTGGTTAAGATGGACAAAAGTAGAAGAAACTCTCCATCTATTCCATTTGCCTATATGAAGATTTGAATGACTAATTGATGGCTCCTCCTTCTTAATACTTGACCTCCATATACTGGCTTTAAGGTAAAACGTCTTCTTTCATTTAAGAAAAACAAAAGTCAACTTTGCAGAATACACACCACCATCTAAACACTTCATTTATTGTCTGTGGGAGAAGGTTAGTTGGATGTTCACTGAATATTCAAGCCTCTGAACTCTTTAGAATGTTGGAAGAAATCTGGTACTGAAGGAAAAGGATCAAATTGGAAGGAACAAAGTCATTCAAAGTTTATCTGCAAACATTTTTCTGCAGCTGATGCATCACATGCCATCCTAACTTGAAATTAATGAATGAAATTTATAATTGAGTTTACAGATAATAAAAACTATATACTTATCATTAAAAAGAAGAGCATCAGAAGTTGGCACAGAGTTCACACATCTTACTTTTGGACTGGATGTTACCAGCCTTCTGCGACAGTAAGAGCTTCAGAGCAGAGGTCACACGCAGAGCTGAGGAGACGTGGGAGCACAGAGCATTCCTTTAATGGAGTTATTTGGTACCATTTTGGTTGATGTTTTACAGGACTGTTATCATTGCTGAGCACTCAGTGACATTTAAAGATCTAAATAAGCACATTTTAACAGGTCAGATTCCACACTTGAAAAGCCTCCTGTCCCCTTAATCTGGTGTGGCTGCAGGGCCTGGCTCTGTCCTGGTCCACAGCTGCAGAAAGTAGAACAGAAAGTCTAGGACCCACCTCTACAGATGTGAATGCAACAAAGGTCCTTCTACACTGGAAAGGTCTCACCATCACTCAAGGATTGAGGAGCAGGACATCATGCTTTATCTATTTCCTTTGTTCCTCTTCAGACAGATCTACACCTCCTTTAGTCAAAGCTTCTGACATGCAGAAAGCTGCCTAGCCCTTCAAATCAGTCAAACCCACCCAAGTGTTCTCTAAGTGGGAATTCTAAGCATTATTTTCCATGAGGAAATAGTGTTGAGAGTTTTGGGCACGTGCTCAATCACTCCCACTATCCACTACCACACACACCTCAACTTCTGGTTTCAATTACTCTTTGTGGAGGGCCAAAGATGTAGAGGCTGTGCAGGACTTGCGTGCAGTTAGGTAAAAAGGAGAGAGATCCCACTGCCACCTCCTGTAAGGGAAAGCTGACAAACACAACCTTTGATACCCTTCTGAAAATCCAGGGGAGAGGTACCTTGGAAGCCAGTTTTGCTGCTCCTGTGAAATAACTTGTTAAAACGTAGCTTGATCACATAAGCTTAGCTGAAGTTAATAAACACCTGCCTCTTGCAGTGGATTCGTGTGTTATTATTTGTGTAAGGTACAGGAACACATACACCAGCAGTGAGGCACATGGGACCTTAACTAGATATTAAGAAAGAGGTGGAGGAGGTTGATGCTTTGTCAGTCTAACTCTTCCTCCCCCTTCAAAAGGCAGAGGAGGGAGAACATGTTGCAAAGAGATAAGGGGAAGGCAGCAGCTGGGTGATTATTTCTCCACCTGCTGACTGCACGTGAACACCCAACTGTGAGATACGCCTCTGCACGCAGCACACACAAGTGTACTTCTCTGTGGCTTTGGGGCTAAGAACCACCAGAGCATGGATTCACACAAGTGGATTGCCATGGAACAAACCCAGTGGATTATTTCATTTCAGTAATGCTACTTTGCTTTGGAGGGAGTGTGTGTTCCAGTCCTCCAGCAAACACTTCCAAAATAACACGCCTTGCCTCCTGAAGGATGACTGGAAGGAAAAACAAGGCCAGAAAAGAATTCCAGACGCTGCCCAGCCTCTCAATTGGCCATCTGTTTCTCTGTAGAGCAGAATTTAGTGTGCAAAGAAGGAAAATCCACTCTAACATTTAAAGGGCATAATATAATCATTTGCAAAACTGTGGCATAACCCTCAGTTAGCTCTTCGACCACCTCATACTGGAATTAGGTTAACGTGACCATGAGACGTTCTGATCCGTTGCTGTGCGTTACTCCACATTGTAAGGCATGGCAAGTGTCAACAGGATTTCACAAGAGCTACTAGGAATTTGGGGTGATGGGGGCTAATTCATTTACTTATTTTTTTTTGCCATGAATGCAAAAGAAATTACAGAATTGAAGAACCTAGTCCAATATCTCCTGCCCCAGTTTTGGCTCTGGGCCCTTTCCCCAGCTATCACAAGCCCAGACTGCCTTCCAGACACAACTGTGATGACTTAGCTGAAAGTTTGCCAACATCTCCATAAATGTTCTTTACAAACCAGGTAACAGTTTACTTAACTCCTAGATGTGCTGACATCTTTCTGAAGGAGTCACAGGCACTGCAGTAAAGCACAAGGACCATTCAGATGCACCTGAAGAATGAGACACAGGCTTCTGCTACAGCTGCTCAGTTCTTCTCCCCATATAAAAAAACCCATATGGGGAAATATTTCCAGTTAGCCTCCGAAGCTTTAGCTTTGTCCAGACTTTGGGCCCTGAGTTAATTGGATTTGTCCTCAGGAAGCTGATGCAATTTGGCTATCTTTGTCTTGCAGTCTCTTATTATTTTGCTTTGATATAACTTTTTTCCTTGGGGATCACAGAGGGAGCTCTCTTTCGTTCTTGCCAGCTTCAGCTCTTTTGTGATTTAAGTCCCAACAGTTCATTACACAGTAGAATCACAGAATTGCTTTCATTGGAAGAGACCTTTAAGAACACTGAGTCCAGACATTAACCCAGTTAAACCATGTAGCTCAGTGCTACATCTGTCTTCTAAAATCCCTTCAGGGATGGGGTCTCCACCACTTTCCTGTGCACCTTGTTCCAAGGCTTGATAAACTTTTGGGTGGAGAATTGTTTCCTAATGTCCAATCTAAACCTGCCCTGGCACAATGAGGCATTTTCCTCATCCTATCACTTGTTAGTTGTGAGTAGAGACCAACCCCACCTCACTACAAAGTTCTTTCAGGTAGAACTAGCATGTTACAAAAACATCACATGGGACTAGATCTTCCCTTGTAAATTCTTAGCGTTTGGGACACAGCAGATGTACTCCAAAAGGCAACAGCAGACAAGGTTAGGATGCTTTTACCATTCCAGTGTTTGGTAACTGCTTTGGCAACTGCAAACTCTTAGGACTTCCAGCAAACTCCAGAGGCAGAATGAAAACTACAGCCAAACCTGGGTGGACCCAACTGCCCAGCAGCAGCCATTACAGTTTCATGGCCCCAGCCGAGCCTGCAGATGTAGAAGCAAGCAGAGTACAGTTTAGTGTGTATTGTTGATTTATTCAGCCCACTACATTAATTTAAACAGCAAGCCTACCTCCTCTGTGCTGGCTTCATCACTGTTCCTGCCAGGCCTTCAAAAGGACATGCTTTTAGCAGGGTAAAGGCAGGTCTGGACTGAAGTACATGAAGACAAACAGTGCCTTTGCTCTGCTGGCTGATTTCTCTGGAGAATTCTTTGCAGAAAAAGAAAGCTGCAAACAGAAAAGATATCAAAACTGTCCAGCACACATTGTCAGAGGTGAGAAAAGATGCTCAGCTACCTGAGGAACACACTGGAACAGGCTGCCCAGAGAGGATGTGGAGTCTCTTTCTCTGGAGATGCTTAGAACTCACCTGGATATGTTCCTGTGTGACTTGATCTAGGTGATCCTGCTCTGGCAGGGGGA
Organism: Rhinopomastus cyanomelas; assembly: GCA_013400115.1. Lineage (NCBI taxonomy): Eukaryota > Metazoa > Chordata > Aves > Bucerotiformes > Rhinopomastidae > Rhinopomastus > Rhinopomastus cyanomelas. The sequence continues at coordinate 58,995 of VXBP01004611.1, forward strand.
TTGGACTAGCTGATCTTTCAAAGTGCTTTCCAATCCCTAACGTTCTGCGATTCTGTGAACAAAGCTGTGATCACACAAATCAATGACTATAGGCTGAGACCCTTGGGTGCTGTAACTGGAGAGCTGCAGGCTGCTATTCAGTCTGACCAGATGGATTGTATGGTTCTGAATGAGTGACCAGGAGCACGTGTGGATCTGTGAGCATAAACAATCCAAGGCTGGGATCAAGCAGCAGCCTCCATAAAGTTGGGCACTGCTCACGAGCACTCTGCCACAACAGCCTGCTGCACAGATGGCCAAAACAGCCAACCCAGTCTCACTTAGTGACCCCAAGTTCAGCTGAAGATTACCACCACTAGCCTGGATTCCTGAATTGCTTCTGCGATGACAAAACTGCCAGGTAAACTTTAGCCAGATCACACACACAAAAGTTTACAGGGGGATGAGGTGCTGGGTGGGTGAAATACCTGAAGGAGTGCCTTCTCAAACAAGAGAACTTGGTGTTGTCTTCCTACACTGCAATGACTTAGTGTGCACTGCTAAAGTCACTAGGAAGTCTCTGAAAGGGAACAAATGTTCTTAAATTAAAAGCTTTACTTACAAGCACCAGGCACTATCACTACATCAGAAGCCACAATGCTGGAACGTTGCTTCATTCTCAGCTCAGCAGCATCACTGGGCTCTCTCCATGTTTATTACCACCTGGTAAGTAACTTCCCTCTTCAGGAAGGATGCTGGGAAATGCAGTAAAACATTTCAGTACATACACAGTCTTATCAGACTGGAAAGCCCCACTTGATGCTCCTGCTGTGGTATCTGCTGCAGCCACAGGCAGGGAGCAAGGGAAGTGGAACGACAGTGTCACCTGTGACTAAGCAAATGGGAAGTTAATAGACACAAGGAACAAGACACAAAGCAGAAAGAAAAAGCACCTTTCACCTCAAGCAACAGTGTCGTTCTGCTTTCAAACAAAACGATGTGTGACATCACACAGCTGAGACACACAAGTGCAGAAGTGGAACTGAACGAGCATCCAAAGATAGGGCTTAATATTCAGAAACATCCTGAAACGTGTGCAAGAGAGCTATCACAAAACCAGCTCAACTCCACTGTATTTCAACAATAGGTTTATTTTAAGAAACATAACATGACATTAAGTAAAAATGCAAAATTGTGCAATTATGGCAAAATGTTTAAAAATCCACACATTTGCCCTCAGAGGACTACAGTACTTCTTACTAACATACCTGAGCACTGAATGTTGGATGCCTTTTCTAACCAGCCTTATGAACAGGGAGCTCTTGATTTCTTGTAGAACATACACACGCCGCATGTTTGGTGCACCAGAACAGCCTTTAGTTATTCTAAGTTTTACTGATGGAATCAAGTGGAAATTACAAAATGTTTCCTCCTAAAGTTAACTAATAATTTTGGGAAAAAAAAAAAAAGAGATTTACACTCACATTAAATCCTTACAATGCTAGAAATTCATTTCATAAAGGGAAATAAATGAATGAAGAAAAAATACCATGGGGAGGGGAAAATGTACAGGTCACTGTTTAAATATCATCAGTACCTTTGGTGCTTTTGTATTTGTTTCTTCTGTTGTGCTGTGCAAGTTTACTTAAGCCTGACTCTAAAGGAAAACTTGACCAGAAATCTGAGTTTCAGCAAAATGTAGAAGCGTTTAAGAATTGGCAAAAATGTCACAGCTACGTTACTGTCTCAACAAACTCCTCATGCACAAGATTTAGTATATTCTACTCCCACAGCAAGTTCCAGGATTTAGCTTTTTAAACACATTACAGACTTGGATCACACCCTCAGTTGAATGGTTAAACAGAATGGAGATCTTCGTACTTTAGTGCAGATAAAACAAAATGAACAAACCTACTGCAGAATTAACCACAGCATATTGTACTTCTATACATCACATGACCAGTCAAATTGCTAACTCAATTCTATTTCATAGTTTCAAGTAATATATTGAAATTTGTTCTACTAAATAAATATAGAAGATTGTCAAAAAGCAGCAAGAAGTCTTGTAAATATTCAACCAAGCTTAAAAAAAAACCAAAACAAAACAAACAAAAGAACAAGAAAAAAGTTACATAACACTTTGCAAACAAAAAGAAAAGGTTTCACACACAAATGCAACACTGTTAGGGAGGGTGCTTCAGAAAGTTTGCAGCTAGAGGCCTACAACAGCGCAAGGAGAGCTAGCCAAGGACTAAGGAGAATTTCAAAATGAAAGTAATTGTACTTTAAGAAAAAAAGAATGAAAAACCTCTTATTCTTGGCTATGGAGATATACAAAAGTATCTAGAAAAAACCCCCTACACAAAGAAACAACACACCTCAATGCTGCTGGAAAACGCAGTCTTAGCAAGACTTGTCAACTTCAGCTTCAGAACAAAACATAACTCAGACGGTTGCGTTTGAAAGAAGCGGTTTGGTGAGACTCTGGAAGATGAGGTATGTAATATGCAAAGAGGCATTTAGTTACTTTATTTTTCCTTTTAATTTCACAGTCGTTTGCTTTTTGTTTGCTTTTGCCTTTTTGAACATTTTGTGCAAGAATTAAGAAACAGAACCAGGCGAGGGGTTTTTTTTTTTTGTTTTGTATTGGAAGGACTCCATTTGGGAACAGTAAGACCACATAGTAAACAAACATCATCCAAATCCTCAGCCATGCCAGGGGGATAAACAATGAGCTAAATATTTGGCTTACTGAAATATCAGCTGTTAAACCAGATAATGGTAAGCACTTACAGCCAGTGATGGCCACAGCCATTTCAAGTTAACTGGTTTACTTAGGTCAGTTTGAAAAAATAGACGAGAGGAAGATAAATTCACAGCTCCGAAAAAAAATAGAGCCACAACAGATTAAACCTGGCAAATTGCAGCTGACGTGAGCTTCAGAATTCATCTTTTCCCTTTCAAATCCAGTTTTCACTACTGAAGTGGAGGCTGAACTTGGAACTTACTTCCTTCTAAAAATAAACTAAATGTTAAATACATAGAGGAAAGTGTTGCAGCACACTGGATCCCTATTGTATATGTGCATCTAAGCCATGGACACTGTCAATTCTGCTTTAACACACTGGATAATGGAGACAGCTCAGTAGTGCAAATTTTCACATTATAAATCAGAATGAAAGAGAAGGTGTTTGAGGGCTTGATTGCTAGGAGAAAAGAACAACTGGCAAAGTTAAGCCACACTTTTCCAAATCACTGGAGCACATGCCAACTCTGCACACAGCACTGTATGTTAGTGGAGACAGAATGAACACTCCACACACAAGAAAAGAAAAATTGATATTATTAAGGCCATATCCTGTCACCATTCTGTGCAAGAACACCACCGCAGTAAAAATGTTACGTTAAAAAAGACAACGTGATGACAGGACAGGGCCTGAAAACAGACACACACTCCATGAAAAATAACAGGCTGTCTTAAACAGACAAACGAGTATTAAAAACGTACTAGCACCATCAAGTTTGGGGTTAAAGCCCTTTATGGGATGGAAAAAAAAAAAGAGGTTTTTTTAAGCAGTGTTTTACAAAAAAAGATTTTACAGCACTACATCACTACATCTACGTGGCAGAAAACAGGTGTTGGGATTTTTTCCCCCCCATCATTAAATTTAACTTTAATGCAAATCCGCAGACAGGAATCGATGCAGTAATGTGAACAGACATCTGTCCAGGGCAGTCACTCTACCTTTCAGTTCTGACTCGAGTATTTCCTCCCGAACTGTAGTGCACAAACATCACAAACACCTTAGCAGACTTGAAAAAACAGTGAAGAAAAGATCATTATGAGTCAGGATCTACCATTACTCTATGTATTTTCAATCTAAAGAAAGAAAAAAAAACCCACAAACAAAAACTTAGTGATATTGCCTCAAATCTTACCCGTATTTAAAAAAAAAGAAAAACAAAAAGAAAAAACATCACTTCAAAACATCTTGGACATCCTCAGCTATTAATGCTAGATTCTTTCACTGTAGTGCATAGTTATCCTGGCTCTTCCACTTAATTTGCTCTTATGACAAAAACACCCCTCTAGAATGACATGATTAAGTGTTTACCAGAAAAAAAATGCTGATAATCGCACTTTGTAACCTCCTTCTCATTTCCCAGGAAAACATCAGTAAATATGAAACTGAACCAGTAATTCCCTCCCCAGACTGCAACCTTTAAAGAGCACCCATCCCCATATACAAAAAAACTGTCTGCTTCAGCTTACAATAAATACTGACAGGATTTCTTTGTTTTCTTTTAAGACATGTTTTCTCTAGCATCAGATCACCACTGAAATCACTAAGGCCTGTTACCAAAAAGAAAACAAAATTAAATAACTTTCTGAAGACACTGCGGGTACAATTTAGCAACAACACATTCAAAATGCCGGCCTAAATCCCAGAGCCTATCTGGAGTCTCATATACTTTTTGCCACTGGTCAGTAACCTCATCGTACTGGTAGAGAGAATTCTTCCTGCTGGTTCTGAAAACGTGTTCTTCAACAGTGACTTGAGTAGCTCTGACAAACAGATGGAGTTTGTTTTTGAGGAGTACGAGTTTTATGTATGGATTAATGGACTGGTCGCATGGAAAGTCTTTTTTTCGAGTCCACTTATTTTGTTCAATGTCATAGGCCTCTACGGTAAACATACGTTGATGGTTTCCACAGGTTCCAGCTATGTAGTAGATGGAGTCATTGTACACAGTTGCCAAGCCTTGGATTCTAGGCACAGTCATTGGGGTCAAAAATCCCCAGTAATCCTTCTGAGGATCATAGCAGAGAAAAAACTCCCCTGAAAAGAGAGAGGAAAAATAAAACATAACTTATGCTTCATTTCCAGAACAGCAATTCTGCAGCTATTAAGCTTTTAGGTATGTTCTTCCACAGACAAAGGGTCTACTGATTTTTGAAAGCCTTGATCCCGTAAGGAAACACCATTGCCTGTTTTTCTGCCAAGTGCTTTGCAAAAAATATTAATAGCGTGAGTAAAACTACCTTGAGTTTCTCTGAACTGAAGAAAAGGGAATTGGAAGCATATCGGAAACACAAGACTTTACACATTTCCTCGCTACCCATTACTCCTCCTAAATCAGGCTTAGTAATTTGGGATAAAACCTTTCAAGGTTCCAGTCTTGAAGCATCTGGCGTAGTTGTTTTGTCCTTTACCATCTTCACAATGTGTCACCTACAGACTGTGGAGTCTCAGAATTCAGGGCTGTTAAACCTCAACAAATAATCATCATGCACTACACAGATTTTGAAGCTACCTGTATCAGGTGGCTGGGTTACACATTTGAGTTGATTTGCTTAAAACAGTGCCAGGTGAACACTAACATAAAGCTACCAATCCATCATTAGTTTTGTGATTAGATTGTAAAACACCTCTTCTGTTGACTACACAGAGCACTATCCACAGGCTGGGGATAATGGAAGTTCAGATGACTGGAAGCTTGTGCTCTACAGACTTACAAAAGAACATTGACAAAGACCACCTTGCACAGGGGAAGAAAGGCCTAATATTCACCAAATCATAGAATTAAATCATCTCTTGTTTCATATGGTTATTTAAAAGATGTTAACCAAGCTGATGTGTAACCAAGCACCTCAAATATAACAAAGAATACAGAAACAATACAGTAAAATGGGTGGAACATGGCCTAGGGGATTAAATCTTACAGAGAAAACATTTTTTAATTATTCATTTTTGTTCCACAGTGTAATTAATCTCTATGACTGACCCTGCATTCCGGTGGCATTTTCACATTTTTATCAAACCCTACTGATTACTTCGAATTTATGAGAAAAAATATTGAAAATACTGAAAATTAACTTTTTTATACTATCTCAGTGCAACTCAACCAAGGTTTATCTACTTCACTTGCTAGTGTATCAGAATTATTTAAAGCCACAACCAATAACAGTCAAACCTGAAACAGAAACAGAAGAAAACCTCTGCAAATCATTCAGAAAGCCACCAACCTCACTGAGTGGCAAGAGTGCAAAGCCAAGAAATCTGGTTGACTTCTGGTAAATGGCAGTGACCTTACAGTACTGCTTCTTTTCTATGGTCCAGCTTTGTACTGAAAGGTATCCAAAGAGGGAGTGGGTATGGATCCAAGACCCCAACTTGTGCAGGTATTTACAGAAGTGGCCCTTAGTAGAACATAACCAGGACTCCTCCTCCTTCCTTTCTACTTCTTGAGATTCTTACCAAGTCCACATAGACCAGCGCCAGTACTCTTAAGTGTAGACTGTAAATGGCTCATGTATACACACACAAATCTCATAAATAAAGGAAAAAATAGAATATTTGATCCATTCCCATAATGGTCGTTATTAGTCATTTAAGAATCAATATCTAATACACGGAAGCATAGAATGCCTAGAGTTGGAAGGGCCCTTAAAGATCATCTAGTTCCAATGCCCCTGCACAGGCCGGGACACCTTCACTATACCAGGTTACTCAGTGCTGCAGCCAATGTGGAGTTCAACACTTCCTGGGATGGGGCAACCACAACTTCTTTGGGCAACCTGTTCCAGCATCTCACCACCCTCACAGGAAAGAATTTTTTCCTAACCTGTATCTCCACTCTTCAAGTTTGTAACCATTTCCTCATCAATAAGTCTGATGATTTACCAAGAGAAAGAAGGTAAAGGCAGCGCTATAATCCCTGACCAAAGAAACAGAGTTAACCAGAAAGAGATAAACTACCTTCCTTAGTTACCAGGATGACTTCAAAAAGCAGGGTAGGTCAGGAAACAAAGGCCTACGGTGGTTAATTTACTTTTGCAAGTCATCAAGAATATTGACACGGGAACCTTTCACAGGTTCAGCACAACACAACACAAAATGCATTTCGTAGGACAGAATTTTTTCTTCCACAAGTGCAAGTCACACAGATAAAGAAGATTTAATAATTTCCACTGTAAAAGTTCAATTATACCACTGACTTAGAACATCAACAAAACTGCCATTTGTGAAGCAACTCAATACTACAAGGCAGCGACACACTCCCAGAGTACAAGAACTCAAGCACCAACCTCTCTCTTCCTCACCCACTGCTCTCCCTCAGCTTTCCTCCCACCCATTTCTCCCAGGGCACTCTTTTGACATCCAAGAAACTTGGGGTTCCTAAGGTGCTTAAGAGAGCAGACAGTCAGATCAAACAACCCCCACTTCCAATCAAACACCATAGCCAGTCAAACCACCTTACCCTGTAAAACATAGATGTTATCCTTATATTCCACAGCACTATGAAACTCCATTGCTACGGGCATCGGACAGACAGCTGTCCAACAGTTCTCTCGGCTGTCATAACACTCCACAGACTTGAGTGAGTTTCGCCCGTCTCCTTCATAAACGCGACCACCTATTGCATACAGTTTACCACAGCAATGAACCAATTTGCAGCCTATTCTGGCTCGCAACAAAGGAGCTTTCGGAATCCACCTATTACCAGAGTGATCGTACATCCAAAAATCACTCTCTGCTCTGTGGTCAATGGAGACCTCGCTGCTGCTTGGTCTGTAACCACCCGCAATATAAATATCGTTATCGGGAGACACAAGAATTCCAACCTCCCTCAAGTCATTTGGTGGCTTGCATAGTTTAAACACTCTCCCTGTGACCGAATCTAAACAAGGCACTGTTTGCTTCTTTCCTGAGTGTTTGTGGGCAGCATCGAAGCATATGATCATTTCAGAAGCGGTCATTCCAAGCCGTTGTGTATAGCCATTGGCACTAGGTTGTCCCTTTTGTACACAGCTTTTGGCCATAGCCTGTGCAAACATGGGAGGGATTTTCTCTAAAAATGTCTCATCCAACAGAGGCATCCGGATGCATTTGGCAAATATTTCTGGAAGGTGCACTTCTCTCTTATTCTGTTCATGCTCAAACCACCTTATAATGCTGTCATAAACATGTTCTTCTTTGTCTACATTTAAGTCATCGCTGTCGAGTATGCTTATCAGTTGGTCTTTCCTCAGCTGAAGGAATTCTTGCTCTTTGGTGACACTCAGAAACTTTTTACGAATGTAGTCTTGTGATCTGTCTTTGAGTTCCTGATGACCATAGTGATCAGCGAAGATAAACACTCCAATGGAGTTCTGCGGGTCCAAATGACTGATCATGTATTTAGCACACTGGTCTTGTATGGAAGGGATCTGGAAGATACTAGCTGCAGTGAACAAAGCTTGAACATTGGCCTCTGTCAGCATTACTCTGGAGGTATATGCATAGTTCAATACCAAATGCATTGACTCTGCTTCAACACCAACTATACGAACTTCTTTCTGGGTGCTCTCTGTAAGGCCGCTAGTGAACATAGATCTACAAAAGAAAAACATTTAGCAGTTTATTTGTAATTACCTTGTAATGTACAAAGAAATTAAATTCTATTGTGCAACTAAGCCCAGTGTATTTGCCCTCACATCAGCAACAGTATGTTTACTACTGATGTTACACAGTCTCATTTGGGTACCTAAATTTAAGATCAGTTCTAGACTTAACTGAAACAAAACTTGCAAGACGGAATTTCCTGTTTAATTGTCTCCCTAAGCGCATGTTAAAATTCATTGAATTCACAAGCAAAGCTCTTGACGTATCCCAGTCTTTGTACTCAGCTTTCAACACAGCATTTCAGGTGCACATTCTAGGCACTAGAAAATACTACTTTGAACAGAAATGTGTTATTTAACTATATTGTCACTGCATCTAAGACACCTTCATTACTGGAGGGATTTTTGTTTGACTTCTTTGAAAAAGTACTACTTTCTCCAACAAAACTCTCCTTTGATAAAAAGATACTGATAATTCTTTGCTGTTAAGAGAACAAGAATCTTTGCTTCCTTTATCATCAATATAGGTGCACTACATCATCAATAGTTACATGGAATATTAGTAGCAGTGTGATTTTTTAAAATTTTTATTTAGTAAGTTATAATTCTGACCACTAGAACAAAGGACTGTTGTACCTGAAATAAGGACTGATTGCAGCAAGAACATTCCTATGACAGGAGAATGTTTTCCCATGATCCACTTCCACTACGATATCTGTCAGCTGTCCTTCATCATACATGGTTTTAAGCTGTTGAAGAATACTACAAGCATGGAAGGGGTCCATTCCAGTGCTGACTGGGTTTGCAGAAGGAATTCCGTTCAGTGTTTGTGAAAACTTACTTGGTTCTACAAAGCAAAATTGAAACTGCTTAACAAAGCAAAGAAACAAAATGCTGAACCTCTCAAAACTCATACCCCTCATACCCATAAAAACCCCATGCACAAACACAAATTAGCACAATTTAACAGTCTGTATTTCTGTACTGTCGCCATCCACTAACAGCAAGTCTACTGCTTTCAAAGGGGACTAAAGATACAAAGGACACCTCAACTATTTTTATTTGTTTGCCCTTTCCCCAATGTTTCTGTAAGTAACCATTAACTTATAAAATTATATCCATTAAGAAAAGAAAACCACATAAATAGTTCTTATTTACCAGCTATCACTAGGAAGGGGGGGAAATTACATCAAGAATCACACCGTTCACCGACTTACACAGCAGGAAAAACAAAGAAGAAGAGTAAAATAAGCCCCAAATCTGCATCACCACCCCACAAGACTATCAACAAGCACTGAACTTTACATCGAAACAGGAACTGGCTACTCACTTACACAAGTGATGGTTCATGGCATAGACTCATGAGGAAACAAGCCCTACAGTATGTTGAGCAACACACTTAAATTCACATCAATTTGTATATAGGGTTACATATCTCTGTTTACAAATAAAACACAATTACCATTTTAAATTACTCGAGTAGGAAGGAGCTGGCCTATCATTGTTGAAACATATGAAGTGGAGCATATGCTTCTAAGTAACACAAGATATGCCTAATGGGCTAAATCCCAAAGTGAAAATTGAGCAATATCTTGAGCACAAAAATCTGTTTCGTAATAACAACACTTTTTTTTTTTTTACGCAACAACAACAACAAAGGAGAGCTCAAAAAAAAAACATTAGGTGGCAAGAGCTGCAAATCAGGTAAAGCTGCTGACTGCAACAGAGAACACTTCCAACACATTTTGGGCAACACAAAGGGTCAGAGAGGACAGTGAATAACAGCGTTTGGAGTGAATAGGAGATCTAAATTCTAACTCGTGCTGATGTGCAGTGGCTACAGTTTCTCTTACTCAGAACTCAGATATGGCTTTGAGCACTGTGACAATTAATTCAGCAGGGATCTGCTGTTGGGCACACATTTCACACAACAGGCTTGGGGCCAAATGCTGTCAGTGGCTCTTCAGGGTACTGTTAGGAAAAGCCTTCAAAATGCTTTTTTTCCCCCCCCGAATACAATAGCAATTATTTAAAACTATAAAACCTATAACAGGGGAGTTTATCACAGTAACTGAGCTCCAACACTCAAAACTAACCCATCATAAGGAAAGGGGAGAATCTGTTCAGAAACAATATTACTTCCAAGCAAACAGTAATTTCTTAGATTGGCTCCAAAGCTTCCTACTTAGCAAACCTTTGAGGTAAAAGGAAACTCTGATGTAGCTACTGCTGCAAAAGAGTTCATTTACTTTCTAACAGCGAAAACAATGCAGAAGAGCTCTTCTCTGACCCAGTGACCACATGCTATCAAGGTAGCTTCCAGCGCTGGTGGACTCAGTCAGGAACAAATACTCATCCCTGTATTCCAGGCTTCTTATACTTAATTTTTGCCAGTATCTGCATTACAATTTTCACCCCATAAAACCTGCCCGGTCCCTTTCATCACCTTAATTGTCTCCCTCCCACGCCTAGCATCGGTTTCCTCTATTAATATTCCACTCACTCACACCTCAGAATTTTAACCCTGCTCCTTCCATACATCACCCCCAAAACACTCTCCCCATCAATTTCCCGACACCTCTCCCTCCTCCACTCTCCACACACGCACCTTCAATCATGGATGACCCCGCTCCTCCCTCTCGGTTCAGCTCCCCTCACAGAGGCCACAGTGTGAGGGTGTCCTCTCACAAGAGAAACCCTCATTCCACCCGAACAAAGCCCAGCGCCACGGCACACTCCCCTCACGCGGTTCTGCTCTCCCCATACACAGCCCCTCACCCCAGCCTCCTCTTACTCCGCACCCCGACGCCATCTCCAACAGCCACACCCCCGGGCACTTTCCCCTGTCATCACCTTCCCCACCTGGAAGCGCCCTTCACCCAAGCACCCCTCTCCCCTGGGGCCTCCTGGGGCCCACCCATCCCTTACAGCCATCCCTCACAGCCATCCCTCAACCCGGTCGGGGGTGGGGAGGGGTGTTAGCGGAGGCGAGGAGCCCTTCCTCACACGGACACCCCCATGGAGTGCCCGCTTGGACGCCCCTTAGCAAAGAGGCCCCGATACTCCTCCTCTATCCACATCCCCGCCACCCCACCAGGACACCCCCTCAGCATACAGGCCTCGACAGCCCCCAGCCTCGACCACCCCCCGCGCCCGCCCGCTCACTCCACCCCACAGGCCACTCCCCAACCTCAGCCCGTTCCCCTGTCGCAGCCGACCGGCCGCACCAACCTCCTAACGCTGCCATTCTCGGGGCCCCGCTCCGGCAGCGGGAGAGAGGGGGTGGCCCAGAGGAAATGTCACCGGCACCGCTTCCTCCCGCCGCGGCCAACCCCGCGCCTCGCACTCACCAACACAGACCACGCTCATTGGCCACTGCTCCCGCAGCCTGACGGGAAATGTAGTGAGGGCGTCCCCGGGCGCCCCGCCCCGGAGCGCGAAGCATGCTGGGAGATGTAGTTCCTGCCGCGGGAGGCGGAGCTGCCCGTCGCGCGGCAACGAGAAGGCGGGTGCTGGGGTAGCCGCCATTTTGGGGGCCTCGGACAACCCTTGGCACTGTCCTGAAGGGTGGTGCCTAGCAGGGGCAGCCGGCAGAAATGGCCTCTGTGCGTAAATAGATCTATCATGTCTGGTGCTCCCTGCAGCTCCTGGGCAAACCGTCCCAGAGGGGATCGTTGGTGTCCCGCAGAAGCAACAAGGAAAGCAGGTGCCGCGGCCTCTGCTGAAAACCATCAGAAAAATCACAGAATCAGATCACTGATTCATAGAAAAACTTGTGGAATAGACCTCAAGGATCCAACCAGCCTTAGCAAAAGCACAGGATGGTCCAGCGTCCTGTGTAGCAGAATATGAAGTGTCTGGTGCTGGGCACTCCACCTCTTCCTGGGACGATTGTCCCAGGATTGTTTGTTCTTTATGGGAGAAAAAAAGGAACTGAAAATACCTGCTGCTGTCCTAACACTGCAGGGACACCATCGGGGCCCAGACAGCCTGTGGAAAGCTGAACTGACATTGAATGAAAAACATATCAGCTACTTTGTCTGAAAGCTCATCAAGCCAGGAAGGGGTTTTGTCTTTGCAGGGCTTGTACCTCCTGCTATGCTGTGGCCGGCCAGCTCTGCCAGATGTGCCCTACATGGGGAGTGGTTGCATGACTCCGGGGGCCAAGCAAACATTCTGTTACCAATGACCTATCACAGCACAAACCACGTTTCTGTCTCCATCCAGGAGATGAAGCAGCTGATAGTCACCAGATTTTCCAGTTTCCTAAGCACAGGTTTCATTCTTGGTCATTAAGTCATTATCAGGAGTTTGCTGTGGAAGAGTTGTTTTGTGTTTTTTTCCTTTATTGTGAAACACAAAATAAAAAGAACTAATAAATAACAGAAGCATTCTGAGGTATACTTTTCAGGTTTTAATCAAAACAGGTGTAGTACAGCTTGGCAGCCTTCAGCTGGTAAGTTTTGCTAAGAAAAAATGCTAAACCACACCAATTTATGTGATATTTCTGAAATACATTGCCCTTCACATCTCAACAGCAGTAGCATGGGGATACTACCAGTGCCCTGGAGCAGACAGATTAATTTTAAGGCAAGAATAGTACTACTCCGTGTCATCTGACAGCTGCCTCTGTGGTTTTGCTTTTGCTTGCAAGGCATAGCTTTTCCCTAGTTTAGCAATTATCAGTGGTGTCCAGGCTGCTGTCGATAATAATGCTGCACAACACAGAAATGATAGAGACTCTGATGAAGGAGGTGTAAAAGAAAATAGAACTTCACGTCTGCAAATCGATTCTGCAGTTTTCCAATTTCCCCATTCAGCAATGGCACGGCCTGTGAAATTGTCCCTAGAAATATAAAACGAAGGGAAGGAGAATACCTCCACTCTTACCTCTTAGCAAATGACATTGCCTGATACAGCTCATTTCCTTTGGTGGGGACTGGACTGGGCTGGATTAGTGTTCAAAATGCAGAAGTGAAATGGAGAAGGGTTTTTTAATGTGGCTATTGCATTGCACCAGTCTTTTGGAGCACAGACTTTTCTTGAAACAGCTTACATTTGTAAAGCTTCTGGCGAAGAGAATAAATTGCCATACAAACAGGTTTCAATATTCTTTAACAGGTGCTGATACTGGTGCTTCTTCTAAGTCTGAAGTCCTTCTCTAGTGCCACATGCCATCGCCCACTGCCCTCTCTGGAAACCTTCACTACCACTGCCCAGCTCCTCAGGAAATCCAGGGACGTAGCTTTTTCACCCAGCTCTGCACGTGTTTTGCTGGATCTCACATGAACAAAATGAGACAGGTGTTGCCTTTGCAGGTTGGTGAGAAATCCATGGCCTCACATGTCAAGGTTCCGTATTAAAAACAGCATCTGCATTACACTCAAAGAAAGGCACCTGTTCTTTCAGAAATTACAAGATGCTTCGTGAGTTCTAGCTCCTTTTTCTTCTGCTGTATCTGTTCCTTCCTCTCTTGTGTCATTGTTTTGCCCAGTGAGCGACGCAGGCCGAGTATGTGAGCGTAGAAGTCAGAAAACCAGATTCTTGGCTTGATGCTGGCGCTAATTTACCACATGCTGATGTGGTAAATTTACCATCATTTGATTCCATGGATGTTTTGCTTCACAGGAAACAATGTGGAGCTGTGAAGCCCTCAGGAAAATATTGATGTAAATTCCCTTGCCAATATTATAACAATTTTTGTCGGGTAATTTTATTGGGTTTGGGAGTTTCTTTTAGCTCTGTTGAGCAATGTGCTGAAACCAATGATACCGTTGTAAGATTTTGCAGGAATCCAAAATGTCCTCATTACGGAGGGACTGGAATGTTTTCAGTTCTGTTTTAATTTCACACCTAATTTGTCATTCCTGCAGATACAGCTTGAAAACATACAGCTGTAAACACTCTGTGGAGAAAGTGGGGGCTTTTCCCCTATTTGATATCCCAAAGGTTCAAGAAGAAAAATGAAATTATAATGAGAAGGAACACAGGGTCCATATCTGTCTTTTATAAGTGATTAGAAACACTCCCCACGCTACAAACCCAGAACTGGCACTGCTTGTTCTGGATTCTTGTCTTCAGAATAAAAAATAGATTTGTCATGAGCTGAAGCAAGTTCTCGGCCCCTCAGTTCAAGAAGGACACAAAGCTGCTGGAGAAAGTCCAGCACAAAGCCAGAAAGATGATGAAGGGAGTAGAACACCTCTGAGGAAGCTGGGTCTCTTTAGCTTGGGAAAAAGGAGACTGAGGGGTGACCTCATTAATGTTTACAAATATATGAAAGGTGGGTGTCAGGAGGATGGAGCCAGGCTCTGCTCAGGGGCATCTAATGATCAGACAAGGGGCAATGGGTGTGAGCTGGGACACAGGAGGTTCCACATAAATATCAGAAGAAACTTCTTCATGGTGAGGGTGACAGAGCACTGGAATGGACTGCCTAGGGGGGTTGTGGAACCTCTTCTCTGGAGATATTTAAAACCTGCCTGGATGTGTTCTGTGTGACTTGTTCAAGGTGATCCTGCTGTGGCAGGGGGATTGGACTGGATGATCTTTTGAGATCCCTTCCAATCCCTAATGTTCTTTGATTCTGTGAAGAGGGGAAATAAAAATTTTCAGGAGAAAATGAACCAAATACACCAATTTTTCAGTTATTTGAGAACTTCGAAGACACCAGAATAAAAGAAGCTTAAGCAAACAAATTGCTGAAAGTGTTTATCTTCTTTAGAAAACTGTGATTGATCTATTTTCAATATAGGGACCAAGAGAGCATCACATCTTTGGCAAGTTGTTGGTCGCCTGGTAGAGCTCTGCCCAAACCATCCCCAGTGCTCCTGCTACCCAGGAGATGATGCACTTGTGGATGATCCTGCTTTTGCTTCACAGTATTTGGTAAAACTTGTTTTCTCCTGCTGGCAGAAGTGAAGATGAGAAACGCAACTGGAGCAAACTTCACCGCACAATACAAATGGGGGGTTGTTCAGCAGCACTGAAAGGGAATGATTACTAATCCTCACGAATATTTTCATTGTATATATTGTGTTTAGTTTAAAATGGTAGCAATATGGTGCTGCAGCCTCTTTTCCTTTCTTGGTGTCTTTTCACTGAAAAGTGGCATCATGAAGTGAACCTACCCCACCACTCCCCATACAGCCCAACCAAAGGGAAGGAAAGGTTGCAGAAGCTTGACAAAACTTAAGGCTGTCACAGCAATCTTTTGAATAGTCACTCCTTTCAACAATCTCTTCGAGTTTAAAAAAGCATTCCTTTTGGGCTAAGTTATTTAACCATAAAATCAAAATGCCATGCTAGTTTAAAGTACTAATAATACTTTCTCTCTCCCAAATGTCTTGATTACCAGTATTTACTCTCACAGAACTACAGAAATATTGAGGCTGGAAAAGAGCTCTAAAGTCATTAAGCCCAGCCCATGACTCAACATCACCCCCATCAACTAGACCATGGCACTAAGTGCCACATCCAGTCTGTCCTTAAACACCTCCAGAAGTAGGGACTCCATCACTGCCCTGGGCAGCCCATTCCAGGCTCTGGTCACCCTTTCCATGAGGAAAGGCTTCCTAATATCTAACCTAACCCTCCTCTGGTGCAGCTTCAGGCCCTGCCTTCTCAACCTGTCACTGGTTGCCTGGGAGAGAAGCCCAGCCCCCACTTGACTACAACTTCCCTTCAGGTAGTTATAGAGAGTGATAAGGTCCTCCCTGAGTTTCCTCCAGGCTAAACAACCGCACCTTCCTCAGCCTCTCCCTCCAGTCAGACTTTCCCTCCAGTCCCTTCCCCAGCTCATCTCTGGTCCTGCTCCAGCCCCTCAATCTCTTTCTTGAAGTGAGGGGCCCAGAACGGCCTCCAGTACTCAACGTGAGGCATCCCCAGTACAGGGGGAGAAGGACATCCCTAGTCCTGCTGGCCACACTGTTCCTGATGCAAGCCAGGATGCCATTGGCCTTTCGTGCCACTTGGGCACACTGCTGGCTCTTCTTCAGCCAGTTGTCAACCAGCTACCCATTCCTACGTGACCTGCCCTAGGTTCTATGGTCCTGCTTGAGCAGGGGGGTAGGACTCAATGACCTCTGGAGGTCTCTTCCAACTCCTAATGGTCTGTGTATCCGTGTATTTTTACGTGTTAATTCTTACTGTAGATTGATGAGAAGAAATAGAGCTGATACACTTGTGCTCCAAAAACCCCTCATATTTTAATTGGAAAAATCTTGATACTCACTGTGGAACAATCTAACCTTGAAAAACAATCTTTTACTGGTTTGTCTTTAATGCATAAAACACTGCTCATTTTCTGCAACTCTGTCACCAAGAGGCACATTAATTCAGTTGCACAGTAACTTACTCCATTGATACATTGATTGAAGCAGAGAGGGTTTTGTGCAGCGGTTCCAAGAAATCACACATTTCTTGTGGAATCTTTAAAAAGATGGTTCTTGCTGCAGTTTAAGAGAGGGGAATTGCGGATCGTTAGGGAAAGTTGCCCTTCAAAGGCGATCGATCCTGGCACAGTGAGCACAGTGGGCACTGCATCAGAAGAGAGGCGAGCCTGGCGGGGGGCAATTAATGGGGCAGATACCGGAGTGTCTTTTCTGATTACCCCATACTGTACTGTGGATTTGGCCTTGCTGAGACAAGGCTGGTAGAAACGAGAACCCTGATGAGATTCAGCTCTGCTAATGTCAAGAAGTGCCACTTCCTAGCAGCAGGAGCAACTTTATTGAAACCATCTGTTGTTTTGGAAGACACATGTGCACGCACGCACACACGTATACTTCCTCCTCCCAAAGTGTTTAACCTTTCTCGTAAGGCTGACTGAAATCACACAGCTAATCTCTCCTTAATCTCAGAATGACAGGCTCTCCTCTTTTCAGCAAGTCCCAGCAGCTACTGAAAATCTGGGTGACCAGTGCTGTTCAGGTGACATGACAGTGGTATCTTCAGGAGTAGAACAAAATGCCCATTCATCCACCCTCGGCATAAAGATTTGCAAGAGCAGTCAGTAATCACAATAAGCCTGACAGAAAAGGATTTGGTACCTGAATGGAGACCAGAAATCCCTGCTCCACTGGATCTGCTGTACACAGGGGACAGAAAAATGAGATTCAGTGAGTCGGGTCCCACTGAAACCTCATTTTTTCAGCACCTATAACCCACCAACGGTCTCAAAGGACAGAGCCCTTTTTGAGTTGCAGCACAGTCAGAGTATGAGCCCTGTTCCAATTTGTCAAGTCCCTAATCGTATTTTTGTGATGATCCCTCCTTAACACGCCAGGACCCTTAAGCTTCTCGTGGCTCTGTTACAGGAGTGTTCATCAGAGCCCTGGCTGCCAATTGAGAACGTGGCACCACCAGAGCATGCCCTGAGACTGGATTAACTCCAGCTGCTTTGCAGGTAAAGTATTTCCATCAGTATTTCAGGCATATCTGTGCATGTTTAATTTCTTATTCCGAAAAGCCATGTTTAAAAGCACCACTTAAAACAAGTAACCAGTTTTCTGACTGTTTGGAGCACACACTGCACATCAGACCTGTGAAATCCCTCTTGCCAGCAAACACACAAAGGGGAAATATGCCCCTTCCAGACCAAAAAGGGGGCTATTCCTGGCCTTGTCTCCAGAATTAGGTGGCAGCAAGTAGTTTAGTCTCACAGAATCACAAAAAGGTTGGAAAAGACCCTTGAGATCATCATGTCCAACCATTAACCCTATTTTGCCGAATTCACCACTAAATCTGATGTCTAAGCACCACATCTAGACAACCTTTAAAGCTTCTGCTCACCTCCACTTCAGAGGGTCCAGCTCAAACAGACCCTTGCAGTGCTGGGAGCAGTAAGAGTGGAGAGCAGTGACTTCTTGCTGCCCTTCTCTTCTCCATCCACTTTTGCTTCTAGTTCCATATGTTTTATTAAAACTCTGCAGCTTGCATGGAAAAGCCTATACAAGCCTCCAAAACAATAAGTCACTGATGTCCTGGCCAGCTCCAGCTGGGACTTTAATGCACTGATGTAGATGCAAACTGATCCAGCCACTAGTCAGAATGTGATTCAACCATGGGAAAAGTGCAGACACTTCCCAAACAGCACAGATGGATACACAAAGGGAAAAGTAAAAACATAAAGCACCTCTTGTGCCTGGAACAAGCAGAGAAGGTCAAGAGCAAACGAAATCTCTTTCTTAATTGGGGAAGCAGGCAGAGCCATGACCACATTTATTTCTTTTTAGGGAGAGCACACTATGCTTGAATCACTCAACACCATCCTATATCCCTGGGACTTCTGAAGTCGTCCCTCAGAGCTGCTGTGCTTTTCAGTTGTTTCTCTCTTCAGTAACTTTTGTGTGCGTGCATGTTTTAAAGAATTCAAATATGGAAAAGAAAATCCCTGGAGCTGCAATAGGAGGGAAGTATCTCTCCCTTTCATACTTCAATCCCAAAAGAACACTAGAAGCTTAATATCTAAAATCTCTGTGCAACAGAGTGACTCAGATAACTAGAAGTTGACAGTGGATGGATTCCTAGAAATGATTTGCAAGTACTGTGTTAGAATATATGGAAAGGAAGACTACTCATTCTGGAATTTAAGCCAGTAAAATAGAAAACAGGGTTTTCCTTTGCCCCCATTTGACCACCGCCCTCCCCAGATAAAGTCATACAGGTTTTGCTCGCTGATCCTTAGCCAAGTAAGACTGTGTTTAACTGCAGGCACTCAGCTCTCGTCTGTCCCACAGAGATGCTAAGCCCCAGCAAAGCTGCAGTGCTGCCAGCTGCAAACAGACCAGCCACTCAATTTAGGCTCCAAAAGCTCAGCCTCAGAAGAACCTTCCCAACTGAATTCTTCTCAAGGAGAAATGAAGACAGTAAAAAGTCTGTCTTGATGATATATGGGAAATAATTGCCAGTTTAAAAGGCCATTTTGAGAAATGCCTTTTTGAAAATCCCAACACATGGTAGAGCTTTAAAGCCTGGAACTGTGCTCCTTATACAAGAGGCCTTGAACTCTCTCTGGGCAGAGCACTTTCATATCCCCTTGGATGGAACACTTTCATATCCTCTGAGCTCACGTATTTAATGGTAATAAGCTGTGGGATTTAACTGTGCCGAGACAACATGCCTGCTCTTTAACCTAGCAGAATAAAGAACAGCTTTCCTAGCAAAAATAGTTAAGATAAAATGGTTTATATGATACTTGGAGCTAGCAGGCCATTCACTTTTTTTTTTTTTGCTACTGGGTGGGAAGGAGAAGAGTTTCTAAGAATGAAAATCTGACCATTTAAGGATTACACTGAATATTTGGAGCTTTCCTAGGCTTGTTGGATAAATAGATGATGGAAGTAGAGGCTAATATGTAGATACCTGCATTACGCTGCCATAGCATCCATTCATATTTAAAATTAATTCTTTTGATCTGTTACATAAATTAAAACCTACCACCACAGGCCACACTGGAGCTGCAAACCAGGACTGTAATTTGTCGGATTCAGGATGGCTCCATGCAGTGCTGAAATGCTGAAAGTACTGGCTGCTGTGTCCCCCAGCCCTTTGTTCTCTAGTTAAGGCTCAAATGAGCATCACACCACGACTTCTGCTTCAGCCTTGTGAGCTTTTGCCCTCAGCACCCCTTAGGAGAAAAGAACAAAACAAGTGAGAGGAAAGCAGTCTGGAACTAGCTGCATCTTGAAGAGATGGTGACCAGTTTCAGTTACGGAGCAGCACATGGTGAAAGATACTTGCAAAACCAATCAACTGATTAAAGGTCTTAACAGCATCACTTGCCAAGACACTGCACAGACAGTGAGCCAAGACAACATGGTAGAACAGGAAGCTCTCTACTTCTAAGGCAACGTCTCAAATGATGGCACCTACAGGTTTTTTTCAGTAGCACATTGGTGCTAGGTCAGACGCTCAGCTGAAGAACTCTAACCTCTTCAAGTTGGCCTTTGTTGCCTTTTTGGATAAGTGGTATCACAGTAATAATGGAGCCCAACAGCAGAACATGCTGCTGCCCCTGTTACAACAGAGATGGCCCAAATCACAGTGCTGGAGCCTGCATCTCCATGCATGGAGCACTCACCTCCATCTCCTTGTACTATGTAGCACCAGGTGATGATGCACAAACTGATCAGGTGTTTGTTGCCAGCAGTGCCACCACCTCCATACTTCCAGAGCCATCTATTGGAAACTATTTCTAATTACACCTTCTACCTTTGGAGAGAGAGCCTGAGGAGAGTACGTCTCTGTCTCATGAACTTAGCATAGTGCACATGCTAAAATGGAAACTATTTTTAATGCCACCTTCTCTTGCAGAGACTGTTCTCGTTTCTAGCATGCGCTGTGCAGGCAAAATCTCCGGGTGCTCACTCTTATTCACCATTCTTCTTACATTTCACCTGAGCAAAATTAACATTTTCCTTTCTCTGCTAAAGGAAATAGCTTTGGGGATCTGGGAAGACAATTAAGTCACAATTTTAGCAGCTAGCATATCTGCTCATTTCAGCTAAGTCAAATCTTTATCAATAAGAATTTTATAAGCTCAGAGCCAATAAAGATTCATCTTTCTGTGATTAGAAAAAAAATAAACCAAGTTCCATCATAGTCAATATAAATATCCCTTTGAGGCTAAGAGAATGTTGAGACAAAACTCACTATGGGCTCACCAGAGGTAGACCTGGAATTAGATACACCACATAGGCTTGAGTGCAGAGCATCTGTTTCTTTTAATATATTAAACCCCCTTACCTTTCCAACAGAGGCCAGGCTTAGCTCCCTGTCTCATTGTTCTCCTCCAAAGCCGAGATGTGGGATTAGTTCCACTCTCTGAATTCAATGCATAGTGAGCTTACCTGATGTGACTTGAGGACAGCTACTCAGCAGGGAGGTTTGAAACCTAATAGCGGAACAGGAACAGAGAAAGTCTCCAGCGACTACAGTGCACCGGCATGTGAAAGCTGGAGCTGTCATTTCAGCCGTGTGTCAGTGTGGGAGCTGTGGGCTGGCTCTTGGTAACCACGCTCGACGGAATGAGGTGCAGTTCCAGGAGAAGGGGCTTGAACAGTGTGAGGAAAGGAAGGAAGAGAAACGCAGTGCCAGAATTTTGGCAAATGGGATTGATTGGAAGGTCTGCGTTGCAAAGCTTGGGGTTTAGCACGGGACTCAAAACCTCGTTTGGTTTTCCGTTGTTATGGCACAGAGCTGAAAAGAAAAGAAGCAGCAATGGCAAAGGGGAAATGAGCCCAAGCCAAGTGCCAGAGGAAGCTGTGAATGTCACACCACAGTGCTCCACACTTAAACAGCTGCGGCCATGTACCAACTTCTGTCACCCCATTCCCTGCCAGACCTCACCTGGTATGTCAGAGGAAGATTCAGACTGTAAGAAAGAGCATGGAAGTTAAAAGGAACATGCAGAACAGTGGAGAGCAGGGATGCCTTGCAGAGACAGGGAACTTGTTTCCTGCAGCAGTGATCTCACTCCAACCTCTCTTTCACCAAATATGTCCACAGAGCTCTCTGCAGACATCAACATTTCTGTTAAATCTGTCAGCACGACAACCCAAACATACTCCCCTTCAGCAAAACACACTTGCCCACAGGCCTTGGCTGCTGCTGTGCCCCAGTGATTTTAGTTTACTCAGACACAAAGGGCTGGTGTGAATCCACAGGCAGGCAAAGGATCTGTATCATGGATTTAGTGACCTCTTGGGCAGAAGGAGCTTGTAGTCCAGGTGCCAGGCTGGTTTCAGCGGTCTGCCTCCTGTTGTCATCCCATCAGCTAGCGGTGTTGAAAGCCCCTTGTCTTACTTCCGCTGTCCTTTTGCTGTATGGTAAGCACCCATCCTGCATACCACAGAATGGTGGGGTTGGAAGAGACCTCTGAAGGTCATCTAGTCCAACCTCCCTGCCAGAGCAGGATAACCTGAAGAAGACCACACAAGAACATGTCTAGGCGAGTGTTGGATTGCAGATTCAGCTTTTCACCTTTAAACAGAAAATTCCCAAATGCTACTTTGCATGACCCCAACACCAGAGCAAAGAAGATAATCCCCCAGCTCTGAGTTTGCCAGGCTTGCCATTCCCTTCTTGCTTTGCTCTGAGCCAGACCTTTGGCTTTTACCTCCATCAGCACTGCTTCAGAACCCTGACAGGGCTTTGCTGTTTTACACCAGAGGAGCATCTCTGCTTGAAGACAAAGCTCAGGAGAAATCCAGCACATAATGGATACAGTCCAATTCCCAGCCAACAGTGTTCATTTCAAGGTCAGGATCTTTCAAACTCCCTGTGCCACCACATGTTACCTGCCAAAGCTTCCCACTCCTGCGGACTGGAACAATGCAGCTGAGTTGATTCGAGTTAGTCAGTAAATAACATGGGATAAAAACAAATTAAGTAGTAAAAGAGCCCTTGAGAAATTAGGGAAGAGCTCTATAGCCTTTCAAATTATTCATGATTTACTAGAAAGTTGTATGGTGCAGCGGGCCTGAGAGCTAGCAGAAACACTTCCAAGACCAAAACATCCCAACTCAAATAGCTAAGCTGCACACGGAAAGCCTGGGGAAGCATTTAAGCTAAAAAGAAAACCAACACTCTCCCTTCCCCCCACCCCAAACCTTTGATTAGAAAGCAACACAAATGCTAATCTTCGGTGGTTAAGAAGAAAGGCTTAAAAAGCGGCTGACAAACAGCATGAATTATTCAGGAACAAGGTTCCTGCTATTCCACACACACTGCTCCACAAAGTGAGGCAAAGCCACACAAGCACAATTATCTCTAGGAGCGTTACCGTGATAAAATAGTTCCGAATAACCTCCATTAATTGCATCAACATCGTATGGCCTTTCCGGGTCTTTAAGGATCCATAACAGACTCTCTAAAAGAGGAGGGTCTGATCCCAATCTAAACCGAGCAGGTTTCACGTGTTACGTGCCTCCAGAGGGACGAGCAGTACTTTAGGTAATCGGAGTGATGAGCAGCAGCCCCATTCTTTGATATTGCACAGGCATCTAGGAGGGCTGAAGATCAATACTCAGATGAACCATTCAGAATTTCCATGCTCATAATCATCTTCCATAAATGCAGAAGAAACCTTTTCTCCTTGCATGCTGAAGTCACATAAACACATTTCTTTCGCAGGAAGGGGGAAAAAGCAGGTGTGAGCAAGTGCCCAGATCTCAAAGCACAAAAGGGCACCTGTGCATTAAACTCACTATGTGCATTTGAGGGGAGAGAAGGCATTAGCAGCCTCCACAAGCCTACCCTTGACCCAGCTTCCAACCTAGGTAGCTCAGGGTCTTGCTGGGAAGCGTTGGGATGCCTCCAACTCTACTGCCTCTTACATTGTCACTCACCTGCCTCTCTTCTGTCAACTTCCTGGCTTGCTGGGCAGTTTGCTGCCCTACAGAGCCCAGTGAGGAAACCAGCTACGGCTTAATTGGGAGAATCAGGATAAAGACTTACTATTATGCTTTTCTGTGTTGGCTGTGCATGAGCCAACATCTCTGAGGCACAACGTAAAGAGGGCATGGGGCAGCCAGCCCGTGAAGGCATCTCTGACCAAACATCAGCAGAAAAACTGGGGCCACAGAGAGCCGTATCAGCCTGTGTCTGTGCTGCTGAAAGCCAACACCCTCAAAAAACAACTATAGAGACTTTAGCACCTTCAGCTCTGCAGAAGTCTGGCTTTCAACCCGACACTTATAAGACGATCTGAATGCTTGCCCTGACTTTGTGATCTACAGAGTATTGCCCTGTTTACTTCGGGGGGGGAGGGGGGGGGTCCAAGAAGCCCTTTTATTTCCCCTGATACCTACACAGCAATGATTATAACCTCAGGAGAGACAACTTAGAGCTGGTGTCATAAGGAAAATGCCCTGGTGCTGCAGCCCATGAGACTGAGGAAGAAGCCAATGTCGTAGCAAACAGCAGTGCTGTTATCTGCACAGCTGTGTGCAATGGTTTGGTTTTCTGTCTGTGGGTGTGGGGAGGGGATGGAGAGTAGAAAAACAGTCACAGAGAAGCTCAGTTACAATAAACTGAAGGTAAAGCTTCCAATTAAACACGTAGCAGTCAAGTTAAAATTATAGGTGACAATTACTGTAACTTGATTAGGCACAATAGCAAATTCACTTCCCTAAATCACTTTCACAACTCTCCTAGGAGGTCTGAAAGATGTAGTATATGAGGTTCATTTAATTTCTAATGTAGTAATTATCACTACTGAATAAAAAAAAAATAGCGGTGACAGACCCAGGAAATAAATTCAGCACTTGAGGTTTTAATAAAATTTTTATGTGCAACCCCGTTGGTTAGAAATTGTTTAATCAATCTTATCTGGTTCACAGACTTTCTGCTGAGCTTTTGCTTCATGTTATTACAAGGCAATATGCTGCTGCACCTTCTTAGCATCCCAAGCTGCAAAGCCTAAAGGCGACTGCTATTCAGAGACAGCTCGAGCTCCTCTAACACCCACAGTTCTGTTCTTGTGCTGCCCATTGTTGCAGTTGGTTGTGGGTGCTGTGCAGTTGGTTGTGGGTGCTGGTGACTCAAGAGCAGGGTCCAGCCCACTCTGTCATGTTGTAATGGGGTCTTTGCTCTAGATGGAGGCATATTTCTATGGCTGAGGTATCTACTGAGCTCAATCAGGGATTTTAGTATGTGGGAGACACCATCAGTCCTTTATGAAGTGACTTCATGTTCCAGGCTTTAGTTTAACACTTCCAGAGGTATCCATCCTCACCCTTCCCCGCCCCTCCAGCTCATCCCAGCTCCAGTTGGCACACTCAGAGGCCAGTCCAGTGTTTTGCTCAAGGGCAGTGGAAGAGTGGAAGCAGATGGAGAAATTAAGTGTAGGATGCATGACTACTGGTATTTCTGAGATTTTCCTGACTCTGGAGGTTTTGCTTAAAATTAGAATTTTCCCAAGTTCCTGGGCACAGCTACAAAGATCTCCACAATCTCCCACCCTGCTGCATATATGGACAAAGGATGGTTAGCAGATCAAGAGAGGTTCTTCTCCCCCTCTACTCTGCCCTAGTGAGACCACATCTGGAATATTGTGTCCAGTTCTGGGCCCCTCAGTTCAAGAAGGACATGGAGCTGCTGGATGGAGTCCAGCGTAGAGCAGTGAGGATGATGAAGGAAGTGGGACAACTCCCTTATGAGGAAAGGCTGAGGGAGCTGGATCTCTTTAGCTTGAAGAACAGGAGACTGAGGGGTAACCTCATTAATGTCTATAAATATGTGAAAGGTGGGTGTCAGGAGGATGGAGCCACGGTCTTCCTAAGGTCATCTGGTGATAGGACAAGGGGCAATGGGTGTGAGCTGGAACATAGCAGGTTCCACATCAATATGAGAAGGAACTTCTTCACAGTGAGGGTGAGGAACACTGGAACAGCCTGCCCACGGAGGTTGTGGAGTCTCCTTCTCTGGTGAATTTTAAAACCTGTCTGGACATGTTCCTGTGTGACTTGATGTAGGTGATCCTGCTGTGGCAGGGGGATTGGACTGGATGATCTTTTGAGGTCCCTTCCAATCCCTAATGTTCTGTGATTCTGTGATTGATTCAGCTGAAGTGGTTTATTTCTGTTTGCAGAGCAGGTCAATGTGAGCAGCAGAGAGGTTGAAATGCACGTACTAATATTTAAGAGTAAAAAAGACTGTGCATTAACAGAAATCCTGGCCTGTTTCTTTATTTCTCTAATTTAACCTAAAAAGTCCATCTCCACTGTTGAACAAAATCACTCCCTTCGCCAAGAGGCTTCAGCTCTGCTCTTTGCTACCCAAAAGCACAGAACAATCAATCACCCAGGCTGGGTTATTTTTTCTTGTTCTGTTTGCAGTTAGTACACCAGTAATTCCTGGAGTGACCCCGTGGCTAACGGGTAAATTGAGAGCCCTCAGATCAAGTGAAAAAGTCAATAAATATCTGGATGTCATCACAAAGAGAGCTCGTTCAGGAGATTAAAGCCCTCTAACATAGTTGTTTGAAGTGAGAGAATTTAAACTTTTACTCAGAGAATTAATGCAACTTTTTTCAATTTATTTATTTCAAGGAAAAACATGGACTAAGCAGTGTTTTGCCCTGCTGTGCTTTGTTGTAGTTCATAACATGTTCTGAAAGTCTTCTGAGATGCAGCCAGCCATTTTCATCTGACCTATGAGGTTCTCTTCTCCAGGAACACGTCACACCCTGTCTCCCACCTGCCCTGCTGTGTCCGAGGTGATTTCTGCATGTGGAGCAAAGGACCTGCAAAGGAGATTTGCTAAGTGAATGCTCCTGACAGCCTCCTGGTTCAGTCTCTTGTCCCTCCTATAGCTAAGGTTTTAGTGACAACCCTGCTGATGACTCCTCAGGCAGGAGAGGCAGTGGCAGGGCTCTCAGGCCAGAAGCTCTGTGATGATGCAGCCAGCACTATCCAACATCTTCCAAAGCCTCTTGAGACAGAGGGTCAAAGATGCAGGGTGCCACAGTTCTGGAATGAGCCTTCTAGGAGTCCCTCAGAAAACTCATGGTCAGAGGTAGCAATCACTTTAACCAGGCACCCAAAAAGCCCCGTGACCTTCACAAATCCTCATCTTTGCTTTCACCTGCCAACACAACAGCAAAGCCAAGACAAAATGATTCATTAAAGCACAGGTAAGAGGACAATTTTCTTTCTTGACTTTTTGAGTTGGAGCCTGTGTGTCCTTCTGAGTCACCAGCAACCAAACAGCTACTAAACAACAGACCAAACAACTACTGTGTGTAGATACTTGATGCTGTTAGGATTCGGCAGCCCATATGGGCACTGACTGAGCTGCGGTGTAGGGAAGGGCAAGGGGCACTGTCCTCCCAAGTACCCGGGATGCAGAGAAACTGGCCCACAAACTGGCACTGCTGGCAGCGCTGCTGGGATCCGAAGGCCACTGCTGCCATCTGGTGTCACTGTCACCCGATAGAGCAGGCTGAAGAAGTTGTGTTCGCTCAAACTGAATAAATAAGAGGTGACTCGGTCCCAGACTTTGAGGAAGGATGTTAGGAAAGATTTCTTCATTGAAGGGGTTGTGAAGCGTTGGAACAGGCTGCCCTGGGCAGTGCTGGAGTCTCCATCTCTGAAGGGATTGAAATGCCTTGTGGACCTGGTGCTTAGGGACAGATGCTTAGTGGTGACCTGGCAGTGCTGGGTCAGACTTGATGATCTTAAAGGTCTCTTCCAAGCAAAGGTACTCTGTGATTCCCTGGCAAAGGACAGCTCTGGACATCTGAGCCACCTCATGTTGGTTTCCATCTGAAACGCCTCAGCATATGTGCTTGAAGATAACAGAAAGAGATGTTACAAAGGAGGAGAGAAACTTTCTGAGAGGAGACCCAATCTAGCAGTACAGGTTATGGATCTGCAACTCTGATTGCTCTCCAGCAGAACCCCAGGGAAATGCTCATGGAAGTCTTTCCAAAGGTGGCCTATGTTAAATGTCCTCATGGTACTGAGGTACAAAGCCAATGGGGCAAGAGTGACCATGAGTGAAGAGGCAGATGGGCTTGAGGAGGACTGGAAAGGTGTAAACAGCTTGGACAATCTGCTGTAGGTAGTTAAACCTTGAAATTGCTTATAGAAAAGAAGAAAATATCTCCTGGGAAAGTCAGTATGAATGGAAATGGGGCTTTGCATTAATCCAAAGCTACTTTCTGCATCATCCCAAGTCTCAGTGTGGGCAGTTCCCTGCAGCATCCCTTGCTCCCTACTCCGATGCTGAGACCAGCAGCACTCACCTCTCCACTGTGCTCGGTAAGGTCTGAGTGGGCTCTGCTGCTGCAGTTGTGGGGGCTCCCTAACTGTCTTGAATGCAGCAGAGACAAGGAATTCCAAATATTAAATAGAAGATTTTCCACCACTTCCATTTGCTGCAATTCCCGTTCCTCAGGCACAGCCCAGGGGGGAAGAACAGAAAGATCTGCAAGTTAAGCTTGAAATAAAGGCAGCACTAAGGGAAGAATAATTATTTGATCAGCTCCCAGGGTATCAAATAGCAGTAAATTGAGCTTCAGTTTAAAAAGCAGACAATTTCCAGTGTCATACCACTACATTTTCAAAGCTAATTTAAATATTCCATTAAAAAATGAAAACATACTCAAATTAAAACACCCATAAGATATGAAAGGTGGGGGAGGGGAAGCCTTGTTGGAGAGAGGACATGAAATGCATCAGTAATTTCCCATCAGGCTACAGTTCCCTTAACTGACCATGACAGTCAAAGATGAAATAGAAATTCCTATATCAAACAGGAACACAAAGGAGAGTTGACCTTTGATCAAATGGCTGTTTGTAGTCTTGACAAGGAAATTTGCATGGAAAGAATTTATGCTGGACACTTACAGGAGGAGTTAACTCCCAGCATGTAAAGGAAGAGAGAGGTCAAACCATCCTTAACCAGCCTGTCAGATGAAAGCCGCGCTCTCCTCGCTGCCGAGCTGTGTGAAGCCGGGAGCCGCTCAGGTTCTCTCTCGAAGCTCCCAGCGCTGTGGGGTTTGCGATGCGATTTTTCAAAGTGGTGTTTATGCTGGGATAGGGAAAAAAAAACACCCTGTTTCAGGCAAACAAAGGCTTTCTCACACAAAGAAAAGCTGCTTTCAGCACAGCACCATAAAAATAATCAAAAACCACTGGCTATTTTTAATGTCTGAGCTGTAGGCTTAGCTGATCCTCATTTTCCAGCAAGGAAAATTAACAAGTAATAAAAAGTGTGGGGAGAGTGGAGGTCTGAATCTGTTGGGTCCCAGAACACTGGTTTGCAAGGGAGCTGCCCTGGGGCTGCTGGCGATCTGCCCGAGAGGCACCACTTCATCACCAGCCTCTTCTTGAAGCCAATGTGAGCTGGCAGGTGTTGAAATGTTCAGCTGAGAAATAGCAGCTGAATGAGGTATTTTGAGGTGGTTACATAAGTAAGAGGAATTTGTGGAAATCCACAAGAACAGGGAGGTTTTGGGTTTATCTTGTCAGGAAAATTACTGCTGCTTATTTGAGCTGCGCGATAACAGTCATTTTCACCCAGGTTTTTACGAAAAGCCCCACTCTGTGCAGCTGAGAGATTTACCCGGTTCATCCGGCAGGCGATGCCCTCCCCAAAACTCCTGATAACCTCTTGGATTATCTCCTTTCTCCCTTATACTTACTTCCAGGGCTGCCTAGCTTCCTGACATGGTTTTGCAGCCCTCAGCTTCACTCCTCACTTCTCCTTATTAAGGACTGGGGTGGGATTTTGGCTGTGGTTTATTAGTGTGATAATACCCACTTGCATGCCGTGGGCAGAGACACAGTCTGTTAAATGAAGCTATCACTGAAGATCTCCTGCATTTCCCCAAAGGGCTGCCTTGCCTCTTTTTCTTCACCTTCTAGCTGGAAGTTGAGCCCTATCGCTGCTTGCCCAGCAGGAACCCTTCCACGGGCAGGCGTCCAGCGGCGCCCGGTTTCCAGCCGGCTGGAGATGCCTGCTGCAGCCCAGCCGAGCGTCCTACGTCTGGCCAGGAGAGGTCAGTGAACACACACAGAGCCCACAGTCTCCATCTCCGGCAATAAGACTGTTGCGTTTAATGAAAATAAGTAGTAGGCAGCTTCAAGCTTCAGAAATGGGAGGTGTTGCCTGGGACCAGAGGGTCTACCAGAGTCAGTGGAAGGTGCCCCTTGGGAGATGCACCAAGGCATGGCCTGCTGCAGGGGGAGCTGGCAGCCAAGAGCCTAGCCAGTCTTCCAGATGTGCTACCTGGACCAGTAACTTCTTCAGCCTTTCCCATCCCCTGACTGGTTATCATCCAACATAAAAATTTATCCTGGCAACATGAAGGAGCCAGGCTCTGACATTTTAGCCACAGTCCTTCTAGGGCTGCCAGCAGCAGGTGAAAATCTCACCCAGAGTCATCACATGCCAAGTGCCCTTAGAGAGAAAAGCACTAAATACTTTGGGAATGTTTAGGTTGCAGGTGAGACATCTTGAACTGACACGTTTTCCACTGGCTAGTTTTTCAGCTTCCCTCTCCACCTCTCAGTTAACTGACTTGCAAGAGCCCCAACACAGAAACATAGAATGTGTTATGTTGGAAAGGACCTCCAAAGGTCATTTAGTTCAACGCCCCCTACAACAAGCAGGGACATCACTCACTAGACCAGATTGCTCAGACCCCTATCCAGCCTGACCTTGAATATCTCCAGGGATGGAGCCTCTACCACCTCTCTAGCCAACCTGTTCCAGTGATCATCCACCACCCTTAGATGAGAGAACTTTTTCCTGATGTCCAGCCTAAATCTACCCTTTTCCAGCTTAAAACCATGACCCTGGCATTCCCTGCCCTTGTGAACAGTCTTCTCCAGCCTTCTGACAGGCCCCTTTCAGGTACTAGAAAGTTGCTTTAAGGTTCC
Organism: Rhinopomastus cyanomelas; assembly: GCA_013400115.1. Classification (NCBI taxonomy): domain Eukaryota; kingdom Metazoa; phylum Chordata; class Aves; order Bucerotiformes; family Rhinopomastidae; genus Rhinopomastus; species Rhinopomastus cyanomelas. The sequence continues at coordinate 89,751 of VXBP01004611.1, forward strand.
CCCCAGAGCCTTCTCCTCTTCAGGCTGAACAACCCCAACTCTCTCTGCCTGTCAACATCCAATGCTCAGTAAGAGTGATAGTGGCCTTCATGCTGCAGGGAGGACATGGTGACACCAAAAGGTTGCCCTCCAGAGAGGGGTGGGGATGGGAAAAGAAAATGCTATGGAATTGTACAGTGACAGCTATGTAGCCAAGATTTCTCTGCTGCACCTGTTCCTTGGAGTCACCAGTGTCTTTCCTGGCTCAAATAATTTTACAGCTTTTGAGGACTGTCCATGAGCCCAAACCATCTATTCAGAGAATCTGTTAGAGTGCTTCTTATTTCAGATATTCATAGAATCATAGAATGATTAGGGATTGGAAGGGACCTCGAAAGATCATCTAGTCCAATCCCCCTGCCACAGCAGGATCACCTAGACCAAGTCACACAGGAACACATCCAGGCGGGTCCTAAACATCTCCAGAGAAGGAGACTCCACAAGTCTCCTGGGCAACCTGTTCCAGTGCTCTGTCACCCTCATGGTGAAGAAGTTCCTTCTCATATTGATGTGGAACCTCCTGTGTTCCAGTTCACACCCATTGCCCCTCTCATTGTGGTTGGAGCCCTAGTTGTAGGTATTTTCTATTGTGTTATGTAGGGCCAGTCCCAAATCCTTTAAAATTATAGGAGTGTTTCAATAAACTTCCACTTGAATCAAGCATCTAGTTCAGTCATCAGCATCCCCCTTCCACTGTGGGGCCCTTTATCAGACAGGTTTATAAACACCATGTTGACCCTTTAACACACTTAGGTAATGGGCAGCAGATACACACTGATAACAGGAACACACGCACACACTTGTCCTGGGAGCTGCCAGAACATTGAATGGTTCTTTAGGAAGTGGAATGAAATACTTCTGCTGGGAGCAGGTGCACAGCTCAAATGCTATCATGGCATTTAGGTTTGGGAAAGGGAGTCTTCTGGTTAAAAATTTACCAATCCTTTCCAGTACCCAGAAAGAATGAGTTTGGGACTCGTGACTGAATTAAAAGATAATTAAATCTCAGAGAAGAAGGTCTGGGCTGTGATCCCCAGGAGCAGCACAGGCAGATTTGCCTTCACTATCCCCTTGCTGCTGCTTTCCAAGTGCTCAGAAAGAAAACTTCAGCCAAGAGACCTCAGCTGTTTTTCCTGCTGATGGAAACTTGTAGTGTCGCCTTTCAAGCAGGTATTATCTGAGTTCATTTGAGCTATCCATTTCTTGCCAGCAATGAATCTTGTTCTCAAACTTCAGCTATCAGCCATACAAGAAAGAAACATGCCCTAGTCCACCTGCTTCTCTACCCCAGGACATGGGGTTTCATCCCGTGACCTCTGTACAGGGACCCCAGGGATGGCACAAATAAAAAGCCCGTATTCTGCCAAGTGAGAGCCTTCCAGAAACCCCAGGACTGAATTGGTGATCACTGGAAATCACCTTTTATGTGTGTGGAAAAGTCCTGACCTGTCCTCTGAGACCTGTGCAAGCACCAGGAGGAAGGAAGCCACATCCTGAGCGTTCTGAACGGCTGCAGCTGATTCTCTACCATAAGCAAAGAGAGAAACCTTGGGGTGAGAAGTTTACCACAGCGCTTGGAAGGCAAAGTCCAAGTTTAATGGCTAAAACTTGTCCATAATAAATGCATTTCCACCCTGGTTCCTGACTGTGAACTAAAAGAAGCCAAAAACTGCTCATGAGTTATTACCTGCTGGCCTCTGTGACCATGGATCTTGCTGTTGCAGGAAAGCAAAACCATCTGGAGCAGAAGGCTGGGAAGGGTGAGGCTACCCAAGGCCAGGGCAGCTTTCAGAAACAACCCATACAAAGCCACAGGAGAAGATAAAAAGGTGTTCTGCTTAATAAAACCCAACGAAACAGCCACAAAACCCCCCAAACAACAACAACTAAAAAAAGAAAGAATGAAAAATAAACCAAAAAAACCCAAACACCCCAACAGTCAGCACTGCATTGAAGAGGTGATCGACCAAGTTATGTTTAGGACACAGAGTGAAGAGTGTTATCTGGGTGGAGTTGAGAGCTGGCTCTGCCTGCAGAGCTGTGGGGGCACCAAGCAGTGTCACTAGCAAGAGCAGGTTGTGGCCGTTGTGGCCAGTAGTCGCCCTCATTGGAGGTTGCACACATCATTATTACATGACTGTTAATTAGAGAGCAGGGTGTCAAGTCATAAAAATCCAGATGTTCAAATAATGCACAAACACATGGCCTCAGCCACCAATGTTTTACAAGCCCAGGAGCCCGACAACAGCAAAGCACTTCCGTCGCGAGCAGCTGATCTGAAATCAAAGAGCAAATTGCTCAGACAACTTCTGCTCCGTTTAAGAAGCCAAGGCTCTCCAACACAAGATTAGAGCTGAGGGAGAGCTGCTGTCATGGGTGCACATGCAAGGGAAGGAGCTGATAGGGAAGCAAAGAAAAAGATTAATTCCATTGCCCTAGGGAGCCAAATATCCAGAGGAGGGTTTGTGACTTTAGATTTGTCACAAGAGTCTCCATCTGATAATAAGTGTCGCTTGTTTGGGGACTGGAGGACATTAAGCCTGTTGTTCTTTTGCTGATGAGTAAGAAGAAACCACGAGGGTGAGTATCAGAGCTCCTTCACCTCTCATCCCATGGCCATCAGAGCAGTGAAAACAGCAACCAGGAGAACTCAAGTGCTCGGAGGCTGACTTAAAAGAAAAGCAGCTGGGATGCCCAGTGTGGGAAGGAGAGTGGCCCATCTCCAGTAGCAGCAACTTCACAGCTGGTGGCAGCAAGCTCAGAGCAGTTTGTTTTGAGGGGTGAGCTGACCCAGCTTTCAATATCCAAATATGTCACCCTAGGGAGGTGTTGTCTGCTCTTCTCCTGTGCCCTGTATACTCTCTCTGGTTTGGTTTGCAACCCAAAGCCATGGAAGATCTAAGTGAGGACAGAAGGACTTGCCCATTCGATCTCAAGTGCATCATTCTGCCCCCATGCATCCCTCCAGCACTGAGAAGGAAAACGTTAGGTTCACAAGAGATGGAAGGAAGCAAGTGGCCTTCTGGCCCAGCCATCCTTCCCTTCTCTACTACCACAACAGGGACAGCAAAGCCAAGGCAGTGTCAGAACTACTTTCATGTCTCGCCAGCGCAGTCCCCAGAGCCTCAGCTCCCTCCAGGGAAGAGGTGGTGGGAGGAGGACCCCTTCCCACTCCGGCACCCAAGGGCAGGACTGGGACTGAGCACCCTGTGGCAGGGTTGTAAACTTACTGGTGTGACTTGTTTCTACTCCACCTCGTCTTGCAACCACTGAAAGGGTTTTGTTTTCCTCCTTCGGATGGTCCTTGGCTGCACCAGCTCTTTGCCTTGCACAATTAGGAAGGCAGCCAGAGGCTATCATCACACAGAAGAGGTTCCAGATAACCTCAAAAATAAACGATTTCCAGCACACACACCCTTAAGCACTGGTTGGGAAAATCTTTGTTATTCCAGAAAACATTCAAGGAGATACTTAAGCCTCAGTGATCTCCTGCAGAGACAAAGTGGTCCCAAAGCAGAAGGCGGGAAGATGTCCATGGATGGCATCTCCAGCCTGGTATTTTGTTTCCATTTCACCGTTGTCTCATTACTACTGAATGAAGGCAGAAACAACCCTCAGCCTCTCATCCAGCTGGTGCACACCCATTGTCCCATTTAGAGCAAGTCAGGGGCAGCTACAGGCACTGTATGGGCCAGCTGGAGACAAGGGAAAGCCTCAAAGAACCAAACCAGACGCAGACTGAAAGGGCAACCGGCACGTTCCCTGAGCTCTGCGAGAGGCGGGTTCACGTGGAGGAGCGCAGAAAGCTGAACCCCTGCCAGAGGAATAATCTGTTGAACTTCCTAATGAATATTTCTGCAACACAAAGTCTCTTTGTGGATTTAAATTAATCTAAAACACATTCATTAATTCATAGCTAAGAATTGAATTATATTTTGTTGCTGACCTCCATGTTGTTTGTCTGTAACTAGATTTCCCCTAAAAGGCAGCAGCGCTATTTAATCATAATGCCAACCTTTGGATCTACTTCAGCAGCAATTACCCTGAGCTTTGACTTTGATATAATTTATAGTTTAGAACACATCATAAATAACTCTTTCTTCTGCTTTCGGTGCGGCTGTGCGAATGCGGACGAGCCCGTGGAAATATGAATCGCTGCCTATTCATCTCATTCAGGCTGCGTGAGCGAACGCTGCCGCCCTGGCCGTGCGGCCCTGGCCACCCCAGTCTGCCCCACAGGGACGTGTGCGTGTTCTTGTGGTGTGAGATGGGCACCGGGTGTGCTCTTTCAGCAGTACCACCCACCAGCAGACTCGTCCTGGAGGTGCTGTAAGGTGGACCACAACCAGCCTGTAGGCCACAGCCGTGATCCCTCTGATCTGGATCATGTCACTTCACTTACCTGGGATGCTCAAACTATTTTAAAAAAGGAAGGAACCCAAAGGAGTATTTACTGTCTTAGTCACTTGTGTGACATCCAACCTTATCCCTTAGACTTACTACTCATCCTATGTTCAGTTAGTGATGGCACCTCGTCTCATCCCTTTTTCTGTTCCCTGCAATAAAGCACCGTTATTTTCAGTGGGGACTGGTTCAGCCCCTTAGATGCAGAAGAAAGACAAATTCAGTGCAGGTTTCTGTTTGGAAGAAGCCAAACACAAAGTCTGAAAGCCAGCAGTTTGAGATTCCCAACCACCCTAATAAATGTAACCCCAAATCACCAAACATCCTGTGAGACTTCTGCTGGTTTGGATCCAGGAAGACCCTGTTAAGCAGTTCTGCAGTTCAGATGCATAGGAAGCAGGTCCTGGACAGGATTTCTAATGCTCTTATCCTCTTTGAAATTCAGCAAGAAAAGCAGTTTTGGGTTCTACTTTTGGCCACTCTAGATTTTCAGTCCAATAAACCAGCAAAGACGTGCTCACATGGAAATGAGCTCAGGTCCTTCACACCTAACAGGTGTTGCCAGTGCCCACAGACAAACACAACCCAAGTCCTGCAACCAGCTTAAATGCTGCCTTCCTCAGCTGCTGGGAAACAGCACTGGTAAAATCATAGGGTCATCAAGGTTGGAAAAGGCCTTCAAGATCGTGAAATCCTCCCTTACAACCCCTAACCACTAAACTGTCTCCTAAACTGTGTCCTCTGTAGCTACAGAGCCTCAGTTAACAGGAGAGGTATCTCACGGTAGAGCAAACCTGGTGGCACCAGGCATGTTTAGATACTCTGTGTTTGCACCAGCAACAGAGTGTGAATCCTAATCACACCTAGAAACACTCCGTGTGTGGTGGAAACACCCTGCAAATACACAGGAGGGTTTGTAGGTCAGTGATCTCTAGGGAAAATAACAGTAAAGGTGCAGCATGAGCTCGTTCATGCTGCAGTCTTCCAGCTGCTCGAATTAGGAGTCATTTCACAGAATCATGGAATCATAGAATCATAAGGGATTGGAAGGAACCTTGAAAGATCATCTAGTCCAATCCCCCTGCCACAGCAGGCTCACCTCACTGGAGAAGCCATGGAACCAGAATCACTTGGGGCTGGAAGGAACCAACATCCAGTTCCAATCCCCCCAGCATGGGCAGGGACACCCCACCCTAGACCAGACTGGCCAGAGCCCCATCCAGCCTGGTCTTAAACACCTCCAGGGATGGGGCCTCCACCACCTCCCCGGGCAACCCATCCCAGGCCCTCAACACTCTCACGGTGAAGAACTTCCTCCTCACATCCAATCTAAATCTACCCATCTCCAGCTCTGCTCCATTCCCCCTAGTCCTGTCACTACGCGCCGTCCTAAATAGCCCCTCCCCAGCCTTTTTGTAGCCCCCTTCAGATACTGAAAGGCCACCTTGGAGCCTCCACTTCTCCAGACTGAACAGCCTCAATTCTTTCAGTCTGTCCTCATAGGAGAGGTGCTCCAGCCCTCTGATCATCCTCGTGGCCCTCCTCTGCACTCGCTCCAGCATCTCCACATCCCTCTTGTAATTTGCTCTTGGAATCTATCTGTCAAGACAGGCAGGACGAGGGGAAGAGGCTGCAGACATCATGAGTGTGCAATGAGCGGAGTTGGGTTCTCAGGGAAGCAGTGGGGTTTTTTACTGTTACTTGGTTTGTTAGGGATGACTTTGACCAAAGAGGGTGGCAGATTGTAGACATGATTATGCATTGACTTTTTTTATTATCATGATGTCAAAATGAGGCTAAAAAACACTTCAGCGGGAGTCCAGCGCAGCCTTGCAATTAAATTCAAGTTGCTTTCGTGAAGAGTGACAGCCCAGCAGCGGGAAAAAGAGCTGCAGAAACAATGCTCAAGACTGTCAAAGCAATCAAATAACACCCGTTGGCTTCTGCCCAGGATCAGGACTTCAGGCCTCTCCTGAAACCTCCTTCAAAACAAACCAGATGGGTTATAGCAGGTGGACGGCTGATTTGGGCACAAGCCAAGTTCAGGGTGTGCCCACAGGGGCTTCACAGGTTCACGTAGGGTCTTTGGGGTGCTCAAAAGAGCAGAATTTGGGTATCTGCTCTCAGACTTCAGAACAGGCTGATTTGTTGCCCATCTGGCCCTTCCCTGGATGCTCCCATACATGGACACAGGATATCCCTGAAAATTCCCGCAAGCCCTTCATGTTGGTCAGACTGCACAAGAGAGGGCCTGAAATGTGGGACTTGGATAACATTGAGATGACCTTTGTCTTGAAGGTTCAGCAATTTTTCATGGCTGTCCATCATCCATTTTGCTCTGTGGACTCAGAAATAAACTCCCTGTTGCCAGCTGCGGCAATAACCAGCTCACACTGCAGAAGGGCTCTTTCAATCACTCTGTGGCCTCTCCCATCACTGGGAGAACTCAACCAGTGACTTCTGCATCGAGCTTAAAGTTGTGCAGTTGTCCCGCTTGGTCAGCAACCAACCTTGAAGGCTCTAAGTAGGAGAGATGTTGCTAATGCTAATCCCCTCAACTTAAAATTCCTGCTCAAGCCATGATGTTGCATCTCAGTTTGATCATGGCTTCATCACCCCACCAGGACACCAGTCCTGTCAGACATGCATCTCAGGCAAGTCACCCAGTGGCCGATAACAACCACATCACGCTGTGTGTAGGCTGGCAGAGTCCTCAGGAACTTTTCACTGTCTCTCAATAACAGCCTTTGAGTTAACAACCTGCATTTTCTCCATCTGATTATTCGTCATAGGGACCCTTATAACTGAAGCACCATCCAGAGACAGTGGCCATGGCCCATAAATTTAATTACTAACCTTTAATTCATCGGTGGCAGAAACAGTTCTTCAAGCATCTGAGTTAATCAGGCTTTGCTGGCAGTGGCAATCAATTGTTCAGTGGTCTACTTTTTGCTTAATTACTGTTGGGCTACATTGCATTTTCAAAATGTCAAGCATCCTCTTATAGAAGCACAATAAATCATTTCTACACGGAGTGCAGGGCTGGGCTAGGAGACTATTATTCTCTCGCACCGACCTTGGCTACAGGGAACAGAAATTGATCATTTACTGTAGCAGTGGAGTATCATCTAAGGAAAAATGAAGCTTAACTAAGGACTTCACTTAAAGGAAGGAGAGTGACTTTCTGGCTGTGCAAGGAAGACGCTAGCGTGGGGCTCTCCTAAAACTCTTCTATTATGGAAGCACCATCTGCACTGGGAATCGAGCATCAGTGTCCAAGGCAGCAGGAATCCACAAAGCACTTGTGCCCAGGTATTTGCTGCGTCCCAGGGAAAGACACAGAATCTTATTCTTTTGTTATCGGACCAGGATACTTGTGCATTGACCAAACAGTCATCTAGTCCTCTCTGTTTTAAAAAGGATGTCTCAGTGGAGCCTGTTTTGCCAGCTGGCACTTGAAAAGAAAGGGCAAAACCACCTGACTGTTGAGACTGCATTAATTCAGAAGAATGAAGGCACTTCTCAGAGCATGGCTTTTCCAAGAAGAACATCCTGGGGCCCACCACCCCACCTGTGGGGCACCAGAGTTGGCTGCCTGAACGTGTGTGTGTGGAGGGGGCCACTTGCTGCACTTCTTGATGCCCATAGTTCAGACTGAAAGGGAAGAGGCACAGCTCTGCTGCCAGCACCTCATCCGGCCCCGATTCTGCACTTGGGGACTGCTGCCCAAGGTGGGTTCATTCCCACTTGGCCAGTTTGTTAATTGTCTGTATTTACAGCAACTGCCACAAAAGAAACCTGCTCTCTGCTCAGTCCCCAGAGCCTGATGAGGTAGAGGTAATAAATGACATCTTCCTCGCTGAGAGATAGAAGGAAATTTGAGCAACAGATTGTGCTCAAGTATGTTGAGAGTGGTACATGGATTGTGGCTAGTGTCAGCCATGATATGAAGATAAAAGATATCCTCTGAGGATGCTGCCAGAAATAAGGAGGAGGCTGTGTGCTGCATCGCATGGATCAAATTTCCTCTCTCATTGTGTTTTAATAGAAAAGTTTTTTGCCTGCTCCTGAGGGTCCCAGTGAAAACTTCCTTCAAACTCAGAGGTAGGATGGGGCTGGTGTTTTCATGACACAAACATGCCTCCAGCTGCAAGGCATTTTCTTGCCCTGTAAAGCAGAGCTGATTCAAGGTGGGAGCCAACAGCAAAGTGTGATCAAGAAATGAAAATGAAGCAATAAAATGTCCAGCACTTGCAAGACAAACATTTTTTAAGAAGGAAATAGAGAAGGGAGACATAAAAAGGATGTCCCTCCTCTAAATTTACATCGCTGCTCTCCTCATTTATGCCACTGGCATTTGTTTCACAAGGAGTTGTGAAACATCACCTGTTGGTTGAAACAGGATGGTTTAGTAGCAGCAGGGTGCTGTGAGTTGTACAGGAGCTCCCCAACATGAATATGCCACAGGGGACGTGAGGCACCAGGAGAGGACATCGCTGCAGAGCTGCCACCGATCATCTGCGCTTCCCAGTTCTCCCTGTGACTACAGCGGGGAATCCCAGTGTTGAATAGGTTTTACACTGTGTCTCCTCTCTGCACAGTGGCCCCAGCTTCTCCTCACCTCTGGCCACCATAGCCACCACCAATGCAGCTCCTTCACGGAGAAGAGCAGCCAAGGCCACCCCCTGCCCAGTGCAGCACAGGGATTGATGTCTTTGTGCAACAGAGCCCGCTCAGGCAGGGACTTCTCTCTCGCACTTATTGATGTTTCCAAGGATTTCCAAAGGCAGCAGCACTAGAGGGCAGTGCCTGCATGCTGAGAGAAGAGGGGGACACAGCTCCTGCAGCTCTGCCCCGACACCCAGTTTTGGCTCTTTGCTGACACCTTTCCTTCTCTCCTGTGCCCCTTCCATAGGGAGACACCTGGAGCCAGCTGGGGCTGCAGGTGAGCTTGGCAGCACTAGCTTGCTCCCAACAAACTAGTCTGGTGAAACCAAAGGGAGGGTTTATTTGGCCTCTTTGTTACAGGCACAAAGAGAGCAGAGGAACAACCGCTCACAGTCCCAAGCCAAAAATGAAATCATGCTGCAGGGTGTCCAGCAGCGCAGGGGAGCAGAGCCCTGCCAAGCCCTCCCCTGGTGTCCTGCAGGAGCTGTGCCCAGCCGCGCTGGGGGAACCTCACTGCTATGTCTCTGCTCCGAACCCCCCCAAGGACAGAAGTTACCTTCTGGATCCAGCCACACCAGTGAAAACAGCTCCTCCACCCTCGCTCACCCTCCTGCAGCAGCAGGAAAGCCCAGGGAGTCGTGTCTAGAGAAAGGAGCTGAGTTAATTCAGGTTGACCTGAACGGTGTGAGCCAAATTGTTCAAGCAGAGAAGAGAAGCCTGATGGGAGACCTCACGACAACCTGAAAGGAGGTTGTATTGAGGCAGGTATTTGCCTCTTCTCCTTTGTGACTAGTGACAGGACAAGAGGAAATGGGGTCAAGTTGCTCCAGGAGAGAGTGAGATTGAACATTAGGAAAAATTTCTTTCCAGAAAGAGTGGGGAGGCTTTGGAACAGGCTGCCCAGAATGATGCCAGAGGGACTGTCCCTGGAGGGGTTCAATACATGGGCAGACATGGTGTTTCAGGAGATGGTTTAGTGGTTGGGGGTTGTAGGGTGGACCATTGGACTTGATGATCTTGAAGGTCTTTTCAAACCTTGATGATTCTCTGACCTCTGCAGGAGTAGCCGGGGTCACAGGAGCCTGTGTCAGCCTGGGCTGCATGTGACAAGGGATCCAATCTCCTTCCTTCACCAAAAGCATCTTGCGCAGCCCTGAAGGAGCCAGACTCCCGCTGCCTGTCTTGGCCAACAGCATGGCTGGTGCTTTAGTCTCTGTTTCTCCATGCCAAACCCCAGCCTCGCCTTGCACCAGGTATCACAGATCCTCACAGGCTCCCTTGGGTATCACCCTCCACACCAAAAAGCCATCAGGCCTGGCCAGTTTGCAGTGTTAGATAAAGTCCAGACAGAGCCAGACTCCTCGGAGCTTCCCTCTGGGGCCCTGTGCAGCTGAATTGACACTCCCGTGACTGATTTCTTCCAGCCTGAAGTATTTCCCTTGATGAGCTGCCCTAATGGAAAAACAGCTTTTCCACCTTTCAAACGCAAGGAAGATAAAAAATGCCTTCCTGGTTCGAAAAGCACGCGGAACCGCCGCCAAGGACTAGGCATGTTAATAACCTCTCCTTCGTACGGGAAGGCAGCGCGGAAGTGCCGAGTGATTTCCCCAGAATGCAAACAATACCCACAGTACGGCAAGGAGATTAAACTAGTCCTTGGGATGCCTTTCAGTTGCCATCCCTTTCATAAAGCACGTAAATAAGTGCAAGCCAGGAGCGTGTTACAGGCTTGTGCTCGCACCCCCTAGGATTCCTGCTCCGCAGCTAATAAAAACCAGTCGCGTAGATAACTGTTCCCCGAGGTCGGGGTGTCGTCTCCAAAATAAATGGCTTATTTGACAATAAATAAATAAGCAAATTGTGGGGAAGCAGTTGTGTTTTGGGAAGTTTGAAGCCGGCTCCAATTAATCCAGGAGTGTGAGGGTAAGGCACGGATCGCTCTCCACAGCTGGGTTTCTCGCGGTGCTCCGGTGCTCCCCTGGGTGGGAGCTGAGGGTGAGAAGGGTGCAGGTAGTTGTGACTGCTTCACACGGAGCATTTTGTCTTCTGGTCAGAAAACTGCTGCCATTCCCAAGATGGGGGAGGTGGTTTTCCCGCTCAGCAAGTCACCAGCTGTGCTCTGTGCGAGTCCTTCCAGCATCCCGTCGCTCTCCTGGAAAGCTCCCCGCAGGGTGGTGGGTCTGTGCCCAGCTCAGTGCCTATACGAGGTCCCCGGGGCTGTGGCACTTCTATAGGGCACCGCACCACACAGCCAGATGAAAACCAGGTCCTTGGGGATGGGAGTCCTGCAGCCCCTCGCACACAGGGCTGTTCCTTAAGGCACCGAGCCACAATGCGAAGGTCCAGGACATCCTCCAGGCTTCAATTCATTGGAAAAAGAACATTCTGAGTTAATTAAAAATAAAAGCAATACTCTGTGGTGGAGCTGCCATATTCCCATAAGACACTCCCTGTAATGCTCTCGTGGCAGGGGCAAGCAATGGGCAGATTTGGGGATCAGAAAAGTCCAGACAGGACAAGAACACCTTTTCTTGGCCTGGAAGCAGCCAGATTCCCACAAATGACCAAATCTCCAGCTCCCTGGCTGCTGAACTGAGGCTACCTCAGGGGTTTTGGCTTCAAGGAGATGCTCTCAGGGCCACAAGGCTATCAACGAGTAAACACAACCATGAAGCATGAGAGATGGAGACTGTGTACTTCCCACATGGCTTCTGTGGGTATAAGTCCTCCTGTACCCTCCAGTCCCTCCACCACCTCCTGCAACCTCTGAACGCAGCCCTCTGGAAAATCAGATAAAGATCAAGTGGGAACAGTTGAAAATGTTTGTTAAATGGAGCAAATTCAGGATCCTGAGATGTGCAGCTACAGGTCTGTGAGCAAGGATGACCACAGCCATACGCACTGCTCTAGATGGTGCTGCCACCACGGCTTCGACAAGCTCCATGCATCCATCCCTGCTCCTGCTGGAAACACCTCACCTCTGCCGTTCTCAGGGTGTTTTTTGTGTGTCATAGAACCTTTTCCTCTGAGGTTCTTCCAACACACTGGCAAATGAAAAGGGCTTTAAGGGCTTTGCCTTCCATCTCTCCATCCGTGTCGTATCCCTGTAGCGCCCAGTCTCCTTCCATACTATCACAGAATCATTAGGGATTGGAAGGGACCTCAAAAGATCATCTAGTCCTGCCACAGCAGGATCACCTGGACCAAGTCATAGAGTCAGTCAGGGATTCTAGTGACAGTTACAGAGCACAACTCATCATACATGGGTGTAGCAGCAGGGTGCTCTTGGTTTTGCTCATCTCCCAGCTCCTGAAATTGCTGTCAGCTCCCAGAGACAGGCAGGGAGAGCCCCTGTTGGTCTGCCGTGAACATCCGTCATGGGAGAGACGCAGACGCAAAGACAACGTCCTCAGGCTGATCTTTATTTGATGGAAATCATATTGGTTTGACAATTCCTGTCCTATCCTACACTCCAGGACTTGTCATCCCTTTCCTGACTGGCTGGACCCAACCACCAGCTTTTACCCACCCTGCTCACACGGGCTGTGCTGGGATTTCTCAGAATGTTCTAAAATAAGAGCACATGAGCAGTAGAGAGAGAAGACAAAGTCTGAGCAGCAGAAGGAAAGTCCTTCATGCAATGGCCCTTGCAGTGGGCAGTACAGTACATTTCGACTCACTAAATCAAAGTGGCTGCTCCTTGCCCTCCAAGTCCCCAGAGAGCAACAATTCCCGATAACAGCCAGTCCCCGCAGACTCGTTAAGCTTTCCCGAGTCTGTTTGCAGAGGCAGGGTGCTAATCTACGACGATAAGAAGCCAAACCTTGCACGAGGAGAACGTTTTTTACTACTTGCCTCGTGCTCTCCCTTATAATTTCATCAAAGGCCAAAACTAAAAACCTATCTAATCGGTCAGAAGGGCCAATCTAATCTATCACTATTGAACACTTTTATGGAGAAAAATGGATTGCAGCACTGGGAGCCTGTGATTTAGCACTTGAAAGAGATGGAGAAAGGTCTGCGAAATGACAAACAATACAAACCCAACCGAGGAGATTAGCCAGTGGCACAAATAAATAAGTAAATAGAGTTAAAACTGCTTGGATTTATGGCAAGAGGTGTAGAGAACGCCTGGGACTGACCAGTGATAGCCTTTTATGGCCAAAGGAGATCTTAGCGGCCATGTGGCGCAATGAACCTTCACCTGCTCTGAAGGCTTTCAGTGCCGAGTGCCGCAAGAGCAAACCTTGCATGAGGCCTTGGAAAGACTTTGTGAGGTGATGGTGATGCTCAGCGTAGGAGGCATCATGGTGAGAAGATCCGTCCTCATACGCTCAGTAGAGTCAAACAGGCATCTCCAGGAGACAGTCAAAGGCAGGGACAAAACCTAGCTGAAACGCCCTTGTGCATCCACTCTCAACCCTTCTCTTTCCAGGGAAAGACCTGGGAAAGATGGGACCTTCTGTACACACAGAAGAAATGTTGCTCCATCTTTTCTACCTGCACAGGGAAAGAAGTGGCCTGGCTGCAGGGGTTTTGGATGCTCCACGGGTGGGGATTTCATAGCCTGAGCACTCCTTGCACCCATGGCTGAGGTGCTCAGTGGGGCGCAGCACTGCCCACAGCCAGCAGAAGTGCTCCGGGTGCCACGCTAAGCCCAGGGCTGTCTACCAGAAAAAGGAGTCTGCCTTCAGCATGGGGAAACTTGCCGTCATCCCAGATGGATTAATTGGACTTGGCAGATTTCTCAGTAACTGGAAACAGGATTAGTTGCCACGTGGGAAAAAAGAGGTACTGGGTGAGTTGTGGAGGGGATATATTTGTGTGGCATGTCTGGCAGCCTGGGCACAGGTTGGGAGGTCCCTAATGAAAGTCAGAGCCCAAAGCTTGGTCTTTGCATGATCAAGGCTGAAGACAGCACTTCAGACCCAACTTTTTCTTGCCCTTGGCCCCAGCAGGGTGCCAGGGCCAGGATCCGAGCTGGGAGTTGGGTAGGCAGCCATCCTTTGCACCATGTGCTCGCCAGGAGAGTAACTCCAGCTCTACCACGTGTTGGCCATGAGGCCATCAGACTGCAGGGAGAGTCACGGCACCAGCTCTGTGCACAGCAAACATCCTCAGGATGGGGAAGGGATGCAGAGCTTGGCTGCGCTTGGAGAGGTTTGAGAAGACAGACTTCCCACCTGCAAAGCAGGATACATGCCCCAACCCCTCCACTGACATTTAGGCTAGAAAGCTGCTCTTCAGCTGCGCTGAACACTTCCAGATTTCCAGCATTTCAAGGGAGATTTGGCAGGGCTTGCTGCGCTTGATTTCGTTTCAGATGCCATAACATTTGGGCCTTTTTATGCAGCTTTTGGCTGGTGTTGAAGCAATTTCTGTCTGTTTCTTCTTTCTCTTCCCCCTCCCCTTTGCCATCCGTGGTGGGAGGCTGACAAAAGTCAGTGACTCAGCCCTAGAAGAGAATGGAAAACTCCAACAGGGCTTTGTGTTGAGACTCAGGCAAGGAAGGAGAGACCCAAGGGGAAGCTGGAGAAAGAGAAGGAAAGGGACTGCAACGAGAAAAAATGCAAAGGGAGAAAATAAACACCCTGTATTGAACCAGCAGGCAAGAGAAAGCTTTGCAGCAAAGGCACTCCTCCTCCATAAACTGGGAGAAGGTAGATTTCCACACAAATCCCCAGATATTTGAACAGACAAGGAATTTGAGGAGCTGCAGAATTATAGCCTGACTGAGCACAATTTTGGGTCCCCTATCCCCTCGCCCTTCTCAGCACCTCCTGTCTCTGTTACCGAGCAAGAGAGAGACTTCTCCTTGTCTCAAGGAGAAGAAGGTGAGCAGAAGGCCAAGCAGGCAAGGAAAAGAGTGACACACGATTTCAGGGCGTGCAGGAGACATCATATTGGAATCCAGCAGTGGGCTGTAACGTCAGCCCAAGCTGCAAGCACAGTTCTCCAGTGCTTCCAGGTTTGCCTGTGCTTTTCAGCAGCATCAGGGGCAAAGACCACACACCCCTTTGCCTAGCGAGCAGGGAAGGTGTCTTCCAGCAGCCACAGATAGAAGCAAGTCCTGAGGCCACGAAGAACCTCTGTCCCCACACAAAAGGTGATGCATCCTGTCTCCCTGAGGCCACAAGGATGTATTGTCTCCCCTCCAGAACTCATCTGGCCCTAAAGCAGTAACAGGGAATTGCTCCAAAGGTGGAGATTCTCCTTCCTGTGCACATCACACAGGGACTCCACAGTTTCTCCGGTCGCTCTGGACAGCCAGCATGCTACCCTAGATCTGCAAGCACACAGCGTGGTCACAGAACCACAGAATCTTTAGGGATTGGAAGGGACCTTGAAAGATCATCTAGTCCAATCCCCCTGCAACAGCAGGATCACCTTGACCAAGTCACACAGGAACATATCCAGGGGGGTCTTAAACGTCTCCAGTGAAGGAGACTCCACAACCTCCCTGGGCAGTCTGTTCCAGTGCTGTTATCCTCACCGTGAAGAAGTTCCTTCTCAGATTGATGTGGAACCTTCTATGTTCCAGCTTACACCCATTGCCCCTCGTCCTATCACTAGATGACACTGAGAGAAGATACCCACATTCTCCCTGGCTGTTCAAGCACCAAGCGACTCATCCATTTGCCATTCTGGATGGTTGACACGTGTGTGTGACACACTGTGGAAGCCCTTCAAAGGCGAGATCTTCCTTGCTGGGGTTGTGATTCTCCCTCAATGCCTCGTTGTGCCGAGGACGGGCGACAACCAACTCATTGTGTGGGAAAACACTTCTCATCGAGCTGGGTCCTTGGCTACGCCGGGTCCGCTCTGAAGAGCTGTTGTCTTTTGCCTGCCACCACACCAGCCCAAGACATCTCACACATCCATGACAGCCTACTCACTTCCCATTCACAAATTCCTCCGCTGAATAACACCAAAGAGTTAAGGCTCTGTCAAAAGGTTCCGTTATGGGAAGGGAAACTGGAGGAAAAACGGCTTTCAGTGCAGCGAGAGCACAGACAATACTGTTTTGTAACGGCGCCGTTTGATGTGCAATGACAGGAATTAATCATTTTACTTAACAGAATTACTCTTTGTTATGTAAACTTTGTAAAGTCAGTCTCATGTGACCTCTTTCAATTAGGAACAAATTGTTTAAAACTGTCGTCTTTCTGAAGGCTCCGTATTCCGAAGAGCGACCTCGGGGATGGGCTGTCATTCCACCCCGGAGTACTCACAGCTGTGCAGTTTGACACCAAAAGAAGAGCAAAATGTGCAGAATTAATCTTTTTTTTTCTCTTTTTTCTTCTGTTTTTTTTCAACAGGAGGAGCAGATCCCTCTGTGCTTATTCTAGGCTGGGGCGAACATTTGTTTCCCATTTCATTCTCTGCAGTTCTGGGCTTGGTTTTATAGGTTTCTCATCACCTTAGCCTGTGAACACCTCAGCGGTGAGAACAGACTTGCTTCCCGAGAGCCCCTTCGAGAGGAGGAAGCATTTTCAGTCTATCAAGACTGAAAAGGAAGAATCCAGACCAGGAAAGATGAAGAGCCCCATCTTCAGCAAATTAAAATCGCTGCTTCAGCAAAAAAAAATAGTAGTGATGGAGCTACTGTCACACAAAAAGTCTGTAGGAGAGCCAAGAAGAGCCTCAGAAGATCCACAGTTTCACCCCAACTTCTCAGCCTTCTTTCCTGCTTCCCATAACCTTGAGAGCTGCTGGCGCTCCCTTTGCTGCCAAACTGTTTCACAAAAACTATTTGACCTGCGAAGAGCTGGAAGCATCCTCTGTTACAGATGGAGGTGCTCAGAGTTTGCCATATTGGCCACAGTAGGACACAGAGTGAGAGTCTTGCCAGGCTTGAGCACCATGCATTTGCTTTTGAAGGTCCTTGAAGACTCGAGGCAGCAGCAGCCTTAGGCTGAGAGTGCTGGGGATAACCGAGTTACTCTGGTGGGGCTGTGCGCCCCTGTCATCTCTGGAGATCCCATTTCATCTCTGCTGCCCATGGAGGGGGCTGCCTGTGTCCCTGCTCCAGTCTGCCCCTCCAAGAGCAGAACTCACTACACCTCAGAACCCTTCCCAACCGCATCAACAGGCCCAATTTTTGTCCTCTGTGTGCCACGTTAAGCTAATAGCCAGCCCTGATGGCCGTGGCTGATAAAAGCGTTTGCTCTGGTGTTTCCCACGCATAACGCACCGTTGGCACTTTCAAAGGGTGCCTGTGCGACGTTTATTTAAGAGGCCAACCAGAAGATACGCTGCGCCGCTTTGAAAGGCATCGGGAGGACTTTGATCTCCTCTGCCTGGCTGCCCTGCCCAGCAACACTGGACACACCAAGTCAAACCACCTACCTTGTCCAAATGTGAGGGCTCACGGTCTCACGTCCAGGGGTGCCCAAGCTGAGCTGAGCTATTCGTCCGCCCTCTCCCGAAAACAAACATGGTCATAGATGACTGAAGGACCACCATCCAGCAGTGCCTGCCAGTTGAGCTTGTGACTTGCACGGTGCTGCTTGCCCATCAGGACTTTCCCAGCCTGCATGCCACCAAGTACAGCCATAGGACTGATCGCTCAGCATGACCAGAGAATCACAGAACCATTCAGATAGGAAAAGACCTTTGAGATCATCAAGTCCAACCAAAACCCCTGCTCTACCAAGTTCACCACTAAACCAGATCACAGTACAGAGTGAGGAATCTTGCAGGGTCTGCAAGGACAAGAGGAGAGGTTTAGATTGCATATCAGGAAGATGTTCTTTCCTGAGAGAGTGGTTGGGTGCTGGAACAGGCTGCCCAAGGAGGTGGTGGAGTCACCATCCCTGCAAGTGTTTAAAAAACCGAGTAGCTAGAGCACTTGAGGTCATGGGCTAGGGGTTAGGGAGATGCTGGGATGAGGGCTGGACTTGATGATCCTGGATGTTCTTTCCAGCCCTGATGATTCTATGTCTGTGAAAGGCTGGATTAACATCTGGGGCCTTATCCCTGTCAGACAGCTGCCAGGGTTTAATTCCAGGGTTGCCCAAGGAATTAAACCACTGCAGTAGGGTTTTATCAACGTCTTCCTGTGAGGGTAACTGAATGTAACCCTCAACCCCTACAGCTCCAGGTGAGAGATGTAGAAAGGTGAAGCTCCAGGAGAACCATGAAGTTGTCCAGGAAGCCTGCAGAACAGCTCAGATCTCAGTTGACATCCACCAGGACACCAGCCTGGGCTTTGTGGGATGAAACCCATGTGATCCTCATGCTCTGCAATAAGCCACCCTGGAAACCAAGTGCCGCGAGCAGGAGTCTGTTGAACAAGGCTGGCTGCACGTGTCTGTAGGAGCTAATAGTAGTGTCTGCCTCTGATGAGCTCATTAGCTTCTGGAGCTAATCTCTGGCATGTTCCTCTTGATTGCTGTGGCTGGTGTTTCTACCAAGGAGTTTCTAATCACTAATATTCGCAGTGGTATTTCAGTATGGGACTTACTCCCACTCCCTGCAAAACAGCCCTGGTTCTGCCCCAGGAAATTAATTAGCACTGCTAAGCAGTTGAGAACTGTTGTTGTCTGGCTGTGCCAGTCTTTTACATCATTTCATCAGTTTTTGGTAAAAGAGAGTCCTGCCCGTTCCCGAGGACAGGGGCTGACTGCGCTGGGGCAGCTTCTCAGCCCCGAGGGAGCAGCCGTTCATGCAGTGTCCCTGGTGGGAAGCTGCTTTGACTGGCATTTTGGATGAAGCAGGCTTTTGGCTTGATGCTACCCTGACCATATCCCTGCAAGCAACAACCAGGGCTTTTTGCTCGCCCTGAGCCATGGAAATCAGCCCCACACAGCAGAACTGACAATGATCTCATGAAATCATGAATTTTCAACTCACAAGATAAACTACCTCACGGCTGAAATGTCAGACAACTGGGTCCTCACGCAGCAAGACTCAGTCTTTAGTACCTTCTCTCAGTCTTCTGGTCCTTTGTCCAACATCGTGGTTACAGACCCAGCGACAAGTCTTCACAGCAAATACCAGCAAGACCTGGTGTTTTCCTGGGAAGTGAAGAAGTCCAGAGGTGAGTCAGCTAGCTCTTCAGTGGCCCTCCTGAAGCTTTGGGTTTGTACCCCTGAAAATCTCTGTCTAACGACACTTCCCAAACCCATAAAACCCAGCAGAAGAATTTCTAGCAGCAAGTTTTGCTCCACCATCCTACCACCTTCCGCAGGCGACAGCAGCTGCAGCCCAGTGGAGTCTCACTTAGGAGCAGACAAAGGTGATGGCACATGCACACACAAAATCTTTATGTTTAAAGAAGGGTGATTTCTGCAGAATGTATGAATTTTCTACTGAATTTCTGTTCCATCCTCACTCCATAGCAGTAAGGCTGAAGAAAAAGACATCAGTCCCTGCTCCTAGTGCTTGTAGCCACTGAAATCCAAGCGAACCAGGAACATTACTGGAGAAATGCAGAGAGGCTGTTTTCTCCTCCTGGTTTCCTCCATCAAAACCCAGGAATTCCCATACCCAGAGGCAGCGCTTCAAGGTTGATGCTACCTGGAAGAGTGGCAGCACGGAAGGGTTCCACAGCAGTGATGCTCCTAAGGGCTGCGTTAGGCTGTAGGAGCAAACTGACCAATAAGTGGCCCTGGGGATGGCCTGGGAACATGTGCCCCACAGCTTGGCTGTGAAAGAAAATTGAGCTCCATTCACAGCCAAAAGTGCTTCCCTAGGAGGGAACCGAAGGAAGAACATCAGATCACTTCACTCACGCTGCTAACTGCAGACATGGACCATGCAGTGGAAGCCACCAGCGTTGCTCACGAGTCACACCAAGACGTTACACCAAACAACAGCATTCGTGTTCCAGTGGCACTAACAGAAACTAGAGGTGCTCCCCAGCTCCAAGATGGACCCTGTGGATGGAGCCAACAGACATCAGTGGAGCCTGCCGCCGTCCTATCCTCCCGCCCTGTTTTCCGCAGCAAACTCCATTCCTCCAGGGTTTTATTTTGACTAAGAATTCTTCATAACGTGTATTTGTTTGCTCAGAGGCAGTTCGACGTCGGCCTTCCCGCTCGAGCTATCTTTAGCTTCCAAAACATTTTGTATTTCAGGCAAGCAGTTGAGTGACTTTGCTGAGAAGAAATAAGGCAGCGTGTCGAAGCGCGGACGCTGGGGACACGCACAGAGGTACCCTGGGTGGTTCAGAGATCACACCTTCACCCTGAAAAATGTCCTATTTGCTTTTTTCTCGTCTGTTTAGGGGGATCCATGACTTGTCTGAATTGACTACACGAAGCTTGTACCTGACATGAGGTTAGTGGGACCCACCACTGCAGCTCTCAGCACCGTGCACAGCCAGCCCAGCCCAGCACCTGCTGCACTGGGGCACTGGGAGCAGTTTTTAATTAAAGATGGATTTCCATCTAATGCCCAGGGAAGGAACGTAAATAAAACCAAACTCACAGAAAACCTGAAGGATTAATTTTCTCTTCTTGTTGTCGCTGAGAGCTGTTTGCCCGTGGCGTGTGCTGCACAGCTGGGTTCTGGTTGTCCTTCCCAAGCATCTTCCTGTAAGAATCAGTGGCTGCACCACTCACAGGTGATCAGCAGCCTGTTAGTTTTCCTTTTGCACATGCAAACTATTTGCCTTCCTGGATGATCTTTTGAGGTCCCTTCCAATCCCTAATTATTCTATGATTCCAGGTTTTGATTTTAGCACAAAAAAATTAAAAGAGAATTATAGGAAAACACAGTGGGATATTTTGGAAAGTGATGCAGACGAGTGGTCCAGCACAAACAGCAGTCCCCTCTGACATAAGAAACATGGAGAGGTTTCACACTGTCAGTCCAGGATAAGGATGGTCCAAAATCATCCTTCACAGAGTCACAGAACATTAGGGATTGGAAGGGACCTCGAAAGATCATCCAGTCCTATCCCCCTGCCAGAACAGGATCACCTAGATCAAGTCGCACAGGAACACACCCAGAGGGTTTTTAAACGTCTACAGAGAAGGAGATTCCACAACCCCCCTGGGTAGCCCCTTCCAGGGCTCTGTCATCCTCACTCGGAAGAATTTCCTTCTCATATTAATGTGGAACTTCCCCTGTTCCAGCTGACACCCATTGCCCCTTGTCCTATCGCTAGATGACACTGAGCAGAGCCTGGCTCCATCCTCCTGACACCCACCCTTCACATATTTATAGACATTAATGAGGTCCTTTCCATACAGGCTGCCACAATGCAGAGCAGCCTTAGTTAAGGGAAAGTGTGGTTAATTCAGAGGAAAGATGACCATAAGCATCTTGGGGGTTAACCAAGCACAATGGGGGTTAACCAGTGGCTGGTCCTTCAGAGACCTCTACCACTCTATAAGGTGACAGTGGGTCTAGGTGACAGGACAAATCTAATCCTAAATCAACCATCACACCCAGTACAGGTAGATCTGGCTCCCAGCAGGACTGCAGTGACGCCCAGCTTCTACAGCTCAGTCCAAGGTGCATCTCCACGTGATGCCCAGCAGGACCATTATCTTTGCAGAGAGCTGTTAATCAAAGGCCCCACTCACTGTGCAGGGATATGTAGTGGGAGGCAGAGCAGACCAGTGGAGCTTGTCATCGTTAATGAGATTATGCTCCCCTAATCTCACAGCAAATCGGATTTTCATGCTGTGCACATTCATCGCAGGCTGAGAGCGAGGAGGGAGGCGAGAGGTAGCACAGGGCAGGGGCTCTGCGGCAGAGCGATCCATTTCACATCTTTCAGGCATTTGGTGTAGATGAGCTCTGAAACCAGGGAGGAGGGAGACAGCGGATTTGCCAGGGACACCTGGGACAGGGCATGAGTGTCACCGTGCAGGAGGGGCAGAGGAAAAGCCCAGTGCAGGCAGATACCTCTGGCAGGGGAGGAGGACGGCAGCTCTTGGCTTGTCTGCCCAGCACGAACAGCTGTGCTGTTTTCCACAGGATTATGCAACGGTTTTGTTCCCAAATAATATAACCCGTGTTGTGTTTAAGTTCAGACCAAGCCTTGTTTATCTTGCTGCAGTTTCACAGAGAAATTTGTGTGAAATTTTAGCAGGGTCTGATGATCACTGGCCTCAGCTGTGGTGCTCGCTGCATCCCGCACATCCTTCAAGGTGGGTTTGGGATTCTCCCAGCCTCCAGCCCCATGCTGGGGAGTGAGTTTGCTCCTGTTTGGGGACATGGCCTGTCAGGTGGTCACAGTTTCTGCTGTCTGAATAAAGGCTGTGATCACACAGAAGCTCCCCCCGACAAAACTCCATTGCCTGTCCTACACTGATGTGCAGCAAGGAACCCTTCCAACCAGACCTAGCAGGAAAACCCAGTGGTCATGCTCCAGAACATCACTCAGCTTTGGGGAGACTTTAGTCTCCCAGTAGTTTGCAAAGCAACAAATACATTGATCACTAGATGATGTCTCGAGGTCCCTTCCAATCCCTAATGATTCTATGATTCTACGATCGGACAAAGCAGCCACATTTCACACAATCACAGAATCATTAAGGTTGAAAGAGACCTACATGACCATCCAGTGTGACAGTCAACCCAATCCCACCCTGCTCACTAAACCTTGCCCCCCAGGGCCACTTCCACTTGTTTTTTGAGCCCCTCTAGGGATGGAGACTCTACCACCTCCTTGGGAAGCTTGTTCCAATCTCTGACCACTCTGTCAGTGAAGAAATTATTTGCAATCATAGAATCATTAGGGATTGGAAGGGACCTCGAAAGATCATCCAGTCCAATCCCCCTGCCGCAGCAGGATCACCTAGACCAAGTCACACAGGAACACATCCAGGCGGGTCTTAAACGTTGCCAGAGAAGAAGACTCCATGACCTCCTTGGGCAGCCTGTCCCAATGTTCTATCACACTCACTGTGGAGAAGAATTTCCTTCTCATATTTACGTGGAACCTCCTCTGTTCCAGCTTACAACCATTGCCCCTTGTCCTATCACTGGATTATACTGAGAAGAACCTGGCTCCATCCTCCTGACACCCACCCTTCAAATATTTAGAGATATTAATGAGGTCACCCCTCAGTCTCCTCCAATCTAAAGACACCCAGCTCCCTCAGCCTCTCCTCATAAGGGAGCTGCTCTACTTCCTTCCTTTGTCATCCTCGTTGTCCTACGCTGGACTCCCTCCAGCAGCTCCACATCCCTCTTGAACTGAGGAGCCCAGAACTGGACAAAATACTCCAGATGTGATCTCACCAGTGATGTTCAATCTAACCCTCCCCTGTCACAACTTGAGGCCATTTCCTCTTATTCAGTCACTAGTGACTTGGGAGAAGAGCCCAACCCCCATCTCTCTACAATCTCCCTTGTAAAGAGCAGTGAAGTCTCCCCTTAGCCTCCTTTTCTCCAGACTAAACAACCCTGCTTCTCAGCTGCTCCTCATAAGTCCTGTCCTCTTATTTCTTGCAAGACACTCATCAGAAATACGGTCAAATGGCAAGGTCCAGCTTTGCGTGAAGAAAAGAGGCTCCATGGAACCTGCCAGTGCTCTAGCTGCAGCCAGACCCATGGTGCTGGTCAACGCAAACACAACTCCGAGTCCGCAGCACCGCTGGAGGGTGCGAGCAGCATCTCTGCATGCGCCAGGCGGCTAACTGCATGGGCAAGTCACATGTTTTTTGCAACTGCCTTTTGAGAGCCTGAGCCCAGCTACATATTTAGGACACAGTTGCAATAACTAGAGAGGCTTTTGAACTCGGGAACAATAGGAGCTATTTTCAATGGGTGAATAATGTTGAAAATCTGTCCCTTAACGTCAGCTCGCAGAGTCATCATTTTTCCCACTCAGCAATATAAAAGTTTGATTTTTGTTTTTCTCAATGGATTTCAATGCAACATTTACTTTGGAGACTGTCTATTCCTCATCCAAGAATAGCAGGGAGACAGGCTGAGACAGAACAAGATGATCTTTATCATTTTGAATAGAGCTATTCCAGCGTTTCTTTTAACCGTCTCGCGGTGGTTGTCTGCGTTCGCGTGAAAACAGCCGTAGGAAAGGCTGAGCTCCGCGTTTCACGTCACATTCCTCTGATGGGGAGAAATAAAACTGAAACTCGCATATATTGCTCCTGTTGGTGAGAGAAACGGAGCTTTCTATGCAGAAAGGGAGTATCTCCAAAGAAATGCTATAAATATGTGAAGGGTGGGCGCCAGGAGGATGGAGCCAGGCTCTGCTCAGTGTCATCCAGTGATAGGACAAGGGGCAACGGGTGCGAGCTGGAACAGAGGAGGTTCCACATCAATATGGGAAGGAAATTCTTCCGAGTGAGGATGACAGAGCTCTGGAAGGGGCTGTCCAGGGTGGGTTGTGGAGTCTCCTTCTCTGGAGACATTTAAAACCTGCCTGGATGTGTTCCTGTGTGACTTGGTCTGGGTGACCCTGCAGTGGCAGGGGGATTGGACTGGATGATCTATTGAGGTCCCCTCCAGTCTCTAATGATTCTGTGATTCCATGTTGATGGAAAAGAAGGAAAATAAAGGAGGAAACGTTATTCCTTTTGATCCTTCCTCATGGTAATAGGTTCTATATAATGCTTCAACACGACTAAAGAATAGACACGTGTCAGAAATCCAGTTTGGAATTCACACTAATTTGGACGTATTGGAATCCCTCCGATTTCAAAGTAGGTCTCTTCATTATTCCGTGGAAGTATCTTCTCCTAATTAAAAGAGTACATCGAAGCATTTTTATTTAGCCTGGCAGCAGTGTTGTGGGCAAATAACTCATCGTGCATTGTCTTTCTGGCAGCCCGGCTCTTTCCTGCAACGCTGCTTGTGCAGTACTTTATCCCTGTGTGAACCAGGAGCAGGCTTCGCTAAAGCAAGGTTCTGACCCTGATATTTTACAAGAACCGAGCTTTTACAGCCACAAAAGCTGCAGCAACTACAAAAATGGGTGTTTGTCTAAATCTATGTGTCATGAACGTGGCTCGTTTACTCTTAGCATCCAGAAAGACCCTTCTTTCCACACCAGACCTTGCGCTTGCCCTGTTTGCGCGGCTGCTTCTTGTCGCACGTGTGTAAACATCTGCTTTTCATTACCGACCCCGTGCGACACGGCTCGCCACTGTGGCACAGGCAAAGGCATTCAGGATGGCCACGGAAACCCTGCTCTTCTTTGGAGCAGAGTTGTCGGATAAGACTATTTAAGCTGATAAAAAAGAAATCCAAAACAATCTCAGGGTCGCCTGGGTCGGCGTTCTGGCCCACTTCTCTTGACTTGACAGTTCTGGCCAAGGGGCTTCAACCAGTCTTGTTGATGTTGCTTGCAAACTCTTGCCCAGTGATGATTTCATCTTCTTCTTGACACCATTCTTCTGTGATTAGACGCGATCCTCTGACAACATGTCTGAAACCGAGGGGTGCTCAGGGTTTACAGATGCAATTGAGCGAGCGGTCCACACACAACACGCCGTGACAGCTCTTTCTCACACACCAGCGTGGTAGGACAGCAGCAATATCTTCACTCCCCCGCGTGCCACCATGCATCACCTTCACCTTACTGGTGAAAAGAGGTTACTGCCAATATAAAAGCTAGTAAGAGGAGGTGGCAGCACGGAAAGCAGCAACATCCTTTGGTGACCTGCTGCACACTGAAGAGCCTGGAGGTCCTGGTAAGGTAAAGCAAGAATGGTGGTCTCAGCTCCACTGCAATGTTCATCCCTTTAGGTGGCACACGAAGAAGAGCTTGAGCAAAGTGCATTTTCCCTACACTAAGGATGGCAGCAGCTTCCCAAAGCTCAGCTTCTGGGCAACTGCTGTCCTTGAGAGCCACCTGTTCTCCTGGGCTGGGGCTCATGCCCTGTCTGACTTCTAGAAGCACAAAGTCATTTCCTGCCAGATTTCCACTGCCATAAGAGAAGGTAGTAAATGATGCCCAGATAGTGGCCCCTCTGCACCAGTTAACACCATAACTCTACAGAGTCCTACTTTAGGTCAGCGGTTTCCCATGCTTTATGGTCTAAAACGCTCCCCTCGCCTGTTCCTGTGCTCGCTTCCCTCCAGTGGGACCCAGTCAGAGTCCAGTGAGCAGTTTCCACCTCCCCTCTCAAGGCACTGACATACTGGCAGCCAGAGATAAGGTCCCTTGAGCTTAAACTTGAACAGAACCGACTGAATGTGGCTGACTTTTACCACGAGTTCAAGAACATGGAAACTTTTAATGTGTGTTTTGATATGTCCTAGGATAATCTATGACCTTTTGGGTCCTTTTTTATCCAAAGCAAACTGAAGAGCATAATCCTGGCAGATTTCTTGGAATCGTGACGCTGACTGATTCTACAGATATCCCAAGTGATGCTCTGAGAGGAATGAAAATATCTCCAAATTACCTCCCATTTACCAAGGGATGAAAGTAAACAGCAATGCAGAGTGCTGGCTGCACGGGAAGCTCTCGGGGCGATCGGTTTGTTGTCTGCAGTGGATGTCCTCCTCCCAGAGAAATTCCTTGCATATGTCTGGGATGTTTAAACAATGCCTGCTCCTTGGAAAACAAAACGTTTCATGGGCTCTTCACGGCATTTTGGGGGTAACAAGTCCATCCCTTTCTCAGGTTTGCACAGTTTACCTGAAGGTGCCCATTTAAGCAGAGTCAGAGCACATGGCCAGGGCATCCCCTGGCACAGCCGACTCAGCACATCACAGCCACCTGCCCTTTGCGGCGTTGTTCCCATGGCCAGAGCCACGGGGCCAAGTGCCATCTAGGTCATGGCCTTCCCCCAGAGCAAAGCAAGCCCCCTCGAAGATGAGACGGGACTTGTGTTGGAGACAGCCATGGCTGAGAAGGTTTCACTGAAGGACACCGGAACAAACTCTGCTTTCAAAGTGGAGTTGCTCACTGTGTGTGCAGAGTGAGGTGAACTTCTCATTCCTACCTCCTCGTACAAATCAAGAATTATTTGCCTTCCCAGGCTATGACCTGTCTATACTCCCCGAGGAATTCCTCCTGCAACAGTTACCATGGAGCAGAGCAGACTTGATAATGTCATCTAGTGATAGGACAAGGGGCAATGGGTGTGAGCTGGAGGAGAGGAGGTTCCACATCAATATGAGAGGAACTTCCCAGTGAGGGTGACAGAGCACTGGAAGGGGGTGCCCAGGGGGGTTGTGGAGTCTCCCTCTCTGGAGATGTTTAAAACCCGCCTGGATGTGTTCCTGTGCAGCTTGATCTAGTTGATCCTGCTGTGTCAGGGGTTTGGACTAGATGATCTTTCGAAGTCCCTTCCAATCCCCAATGTTCTGTGATTCTGTGTGATTCTGTGATCCCATTCAAGACATTTTTAACACGGGCAATCCTTGATCCCCTGCACCAGGCACAGGTTCTATCATCCCTACGTGTGTAAGGACAACCTTGTGGCTGCATCTAAACCTGCCCCTTGGTCAAGATAAGATCTTTCACGCTCCCTCTAATGCCAAGAACCCATTTAATAGGTGATATTTTAAATGCATCTGCTTCTCAAAAGGCCCACAAACACCAGCCAGACAGGTGACAGCTGGTAACTCCCTGTCTCAGGAAGGTTAGACAGGAGTGCTCATCTGAGTGTAGGCGCAGCTCAGCCCCTTCTCACTGGAGCATTTAAAGGGTCAGAAGATGAACCTATCCTAGATACCTGCTAGCTAATAGTACTTAGTTTAGCTGCTCCCTTCATCCTTACTGGGGGGAGTTCAAAGGTATTCTGACACCAAGAAGAGGAGGAGAGGACAATGATTTTCAAAAGGCACAATTAAAACATGTAAGTGCAGTAGCATCTGCCAGTAGCTGCTGCCTCAGGAAAAGGTAAAGTTTGTGTGGTGTTTTGCTTTCAAATCACCTTTTTGAGCTACCAAGAGGACACTGTACAAGGAAATACCCTCAGCCCTCACCCCTTCCTACTCCAGGCAAAGCGTTTGTGTCTCATTTCCACACAGAATGGCTGGCTGGACCTATAATTCTCTTTCCTGTAGTAAAAATCACATGGTCTTGATTCTGGAGAGGACACCAGCATGTGTGAAAGTCCATCCTTCTTCATCAAAGCACTTAAATTCATGCTTAAAGTTAAAACACACTTAAGTGCTTTGATGAGAAGGGAAGATCCACCAGACTGGGGGCAAAGAGATGCTACAGTTAATTGATTTCCTTTGAGATTAGCCCGTATGTTCCCCAAAGGGCTAATACTGTAGTTCTTCTATTTGACTCAGAAGCTGTTCCAAAGCTGCAGCCAGTTTGATAGGGTTGGCATTTCTTAGAAGCTCTTTATTCACCCATGACCAAAGTATTAAGAGTTGCTCTCTGCAGTAAATATGCACAAGTGGACACACTGGGACATTCTTTGTCTTGTCCCCGGTTCTGCTGCTGAAGGAAGACACGGGGCTTCAATGATGTCTTTGTTATCTGATCAAGCATCCAGTCCAATTTGCAATTTTAATGAAAATCAGACACCTGCACTGCAACTGATCTCCACTCCCAGGATTAACGACAGCGAGGGAAAGAAGCATCCCCCCTTATCCGAGGAACTGAAGCCACTAGTATCCTGTTACCAAAGCCCAGGCTGTGATTTCAGATGTTACCCAGAAGAAAGGAACCCTTTATCCCTCTTTGGACAGTGATCTCCTCACATGGAGAACCAAAACCAAAATGACTAGCTAGTGGTAACACTAGCTTGAATGCAGAAGGACAAGCTGGGGAGTTCTGGCCGCACCACATCTCTGCAGGCTTCAGAGACAGGCTGTGCTGGCTGCCTCCGAGGTAGCTGAGCCATGCAGCCAGCTCTCTTACACAAACCACTCGCCAAAAAGGCCACCAGGACATGCACATTTTGGTGGAAAAAGAAAAACCAACAAAACACTTCATTCAGTGTTTTTCCCAGAGTCTGTCTTGGACACAGCCTGAAGATGTGCGGACTGGAGGCTGCGTCCAGTTCTGGAGTCCTTGTTACAAGAAGGATGTGGACGTGCTGGAGCGTGCCCAGAGGAGGGCCACGAGGATGATCAGAGGGCTGGAGCACCTCTCCTGTGAGGATAGACTGAGGGAATCGGGGCTGTTCAGTCTGGAGAAGAGGAGGCTCTGAGGTGACCTTATTGTGGCCTTCCAGTATCTGAAGGGGCTACAAAAAGGCTGGGGAGGGACTTTTTAGGATGTCAGGTAGTGACAGGACTAGGGGGAATGGAGCAAAGCTGGAGATGGGTAGACTTAGACTAAACCGTGTCCACCACATTAAAACTAAAATGTGAGAAAGATACGCTGTGTGCAAAAAGAGGGCAACGGTCTAGCAGAGGCTATCAGAGAGGCTTCCTGCCTCCACCATGCAAAGAAAGCCACTTCCTCAGTGTTCTAGCTGGTGTTTACTGAAGCGCTTTCCAAAATACTTTCTGATTTCTCTTCTTGCCTGAAGCCCATTTAATCGTCTATCGGCTGGGTTGGCGTTTGATGATGTTTTTCATGTAGGGGAAGAAGGATAAGGGAAGGAAAGGAGGAAACAAAAATCCCAGTGAGCATCTTCAGTGAGTTGAAAAACTTCAAAGTCACCCAAGTCAAGAATTTCCCATAAAACTGGCACTTTTTCACTCAGCCTGCAGTTGCTGAAAGAAACGTGTTTCAAGGGAAACTCCCTCGACTTTGGAGATGCTCAGGCAGCTCTGAGCAGCACGGGGAAGTTTCAGGTGCCAGAGCGATTGGAATCTTCCTTGTCCGGAGAAGAAAATCTTATCTGTTGCGCACTTGGTCGTGTTGTTGTAGCATGAGCTCCCTCTTTTGCCCTTTGGAAGGTAAATCAGGCAGCTCCAGAGCCAAGGCTCGTCAAACCGCTTCGAGCCGTGCTTCCCGTCCTGTCCTGCAGCCAGGCAAACAATCTGGAGCCCCCAGGTCAGCAAAGCATCAGTGCGTTGCTGAAGTGATCTCTGTGTGCTTCGGAGAGAGCAACGGCACCTTCTATAGCAGGACTATTCTCTGTCCAACCAGCAGCTGGGCTCTGCTCTCCTAGAAAGGATGTTTCACCCCTTTTTGCAAAGGAAATCGTATCATTTTGAGACTGGATTTAGCCACCCCAGCCTCAGAAGATGTTCCTGGAAACACTGTGTGCTTGATCCTACCACCCATGAAAGAGCGGAGGGAGATTCTTCCCCAAGCTGTTTCTCTTCCTGTGAGGGTTAGGGACAATCTCCTCATTGTATGGCCAGTGGATCATGTCCTGTTGTAACACCCCCCCGGGGGCCAGTGTGCTGGTGCTGCTGAGGACACGCACACTTGTTTCTGAAGTGATTCAGAACTCACATTAGAATCATAGAATCACTATGGATTGGAAGGGACCCCGAAAGATCATCTAGTCCAATCCCCCTGCAACAGCAGGATCACCTGGACCGAGTCGGACAGGAACACATCCAGGTGGGTCATAAACATCTCCAGTGAAGGAGACTCCACAACCATCCTGGGTTGATGGGCAAAGCTCCTGTTGATTCTAGAAGAGCTCAACATTCCTGTGACACCCCTGCACAGCATCCAGACATAGGCACGCAGCAGCTGTAACGTGAGGCTGTTCCTCAGGGGTCTGTTTGATATGTCCACCTGTCCATCCAAACGACACCCACAGCACTTACCAGCCCTATCATTTATCTTCCTGCCTCCCACAAGTGTCAGGTCTGAAAATGTTGTAAAACGACCACAACAAAGGTTTAAACACCACGTGCAGGTCCATGTTAACTCTCAAGTCTCTTCTCCAAGTTGCACCATCCCAGTGCTTTTTGATCAGGCAGCATTTGGGGAAGGTGTCCCTGCCCATGGAGGTGTCCCAGCCTGATCTAGGGTGGGGTGTCCCTGCCCATGGCAGGGGAGTTGGAACTGGATGATCCTGTGGTCCCTTCTAACCCTGACTGACTCTATGACTTGGTCTGGGTGATCCTGCTGTGGCAGGGGGATTGGACTAGATGATCTTTCGAGGTCCTTTCCAATCCCTGATGATTCTATGATTCTGTGATTCTATGAACATGGGACATGATCAGGCAACTACGAGATGGTTGTTTGCAAAAGCACCTGCAGGTGGGGTTACATGACTCCGTGCTGAAAACAGGACCTTTGAGTTGGGGGACTGGACTAGTGGATCTTTCGAGGTTCCTTCCAACCCCTAATGTTCTATATCCTAAAGCCAAATGCCATGATTGCCCCAACAGGCTGGTGTGCACTGCTCAGAGACCTCTAGAGACCACCCTGGTCCAGAACCCAGCTCTGCCTCTGTCCCAGCAGTCCTGAGAGGGCTCCTGGCTGCAGTGCAGCTGCTGTAGCTGTTAGTCCAGCGACGAGCCATTCCCGTGCCGTTGCACTACCGAACCGGGAAGCTGGGTTTCTGAGAGCTTGCTGGAGGATTTGTGCCCATGATGTGGTGTCCAGGTACCTGTTTCTGTTGCCTGTGCCCAGCTGATTTCTGTGCCCAAGGTTCACACAACAGTGAGGGATGTTTTGGAAAATCGTTTAGCAGCCAGCGTGGAGTGGATGCCGCAGGGCTGAATGTCCCTCTGTGCAGGGAAGGCAGATCCTGTCAGGGCTGTGCACGTCCTGGATGCCACCCCTGCTCACTTGTCACTGGCTGTGCTCAGCACGTCCCTGCAGGCACAGCATGGCCATCTGAGTGGCTTTTCTCCACCAGAACCTCTAGAGACCACCCTGGTCCAGATCCCAGCTCTGCCTCTGTCTCAGTTCCTGTAGCAGTTGTGGTTCAACAGAGGGGGAAATTCAAAGCCTTGTTTTTATCTCACTCTCCCTTCACAGAACCTTAGGGATCGGAAGGATCCAGCCCAATCCCCCCGACACAGCAGGATTCCCCAGATCAAGTTGCACAGGAACATAGCCAGGAGGGTTCTAAATGTCTTCAGAGAAGGAGACTCCACAACACCCCCGGGCCGCCCCTTCCAGTGCTCTGTCACCCTCACCATGAAGAAGTTCCCTCTCACATTGATGTGCAACCTCCTCCTAGCTTCTTTTTTCTACCCTTTTGTTTCTGAAGCAGGCAAACATCTGCAGAGCCCTTTCAGACAACCATAGCGATGACATGAGGACAGTTGGCAGGCACGCTCTGTGCTCCTCAGCACCGATTCACTGGTCCAAGCAGCCCATCAAGGAGGGACCTCTCCGCATGGAGACCTTGCCCCGGGGTCAGAAGCAGAGCACGCGAGAACTTTTCCTGGAGCCGAACGGAGGGAATGTAGTTATCAGGGGATTTTCGATGGAAATCACAGGTGTTTCTTCCCTGCCTCCTCCCCGTGAGCGGCCTCTCTGTGTCCTCCTACAATCTGTTTTTCTGGCAAGCAGCGTGCTCTGTTTTTCTTGCCTGTTTTTCTGAGTTACGTTTGCTTTCTGCTAAAGCAACAGAAAACAGCGCAGGGCTGGGTTTTCTCTAGTTTTCTTGAGTGGGTTGGTTTCTTTTTCTCTCTTTTCCCTTCAGGAACTGTGCAAAGGGTCACTTGGAAACCCTGGTCCCACTCAAGCTTTTCAGAAGGATTGATGGAGGTTTCAGATCAGCTGCAGGTCACAGGTCAAATGGTTTAGCCCCCTAGGCAGGCGAGAAGATGAGATTAGCAGCCGTGCGGCCACAGCTAAGCTGAGGAGGAGGACGCAGGGCTCCCCAGGACACGCACGGTGGCGGGAGGAGGATGAACTTCCAGCAAAGCAGAGCCTAAAACCTGAAGAGTCCTCCTCCACCCCACTTCAACAGAGAAAGTGAACTGCAGCTGGCCAGAAGAGAGGGCACAGGGGAAAGCAGACGCGTGTGTTGGCACAAGAGCAGGAGAACAAATATCCGGGATGTTTAAGAGGCAGAGATACTTTTCATTTGCTGGAGGACCAGGCTTTTTGAAAACACCTTTCGTGGTGTTTAAGAGCAGAATCAGTCGCTGCTCAGCGCACGCCTGGGCCAAGGATCAAGCAGGGAGTAAGAGCAGGTGTTCAACAGAGTTTTAGAGAGGTTGTTTTAAGAGTTACCTGTGTTCTGTTGTGGCCAGTTCTGGGCCCCTCAGTTCAAGAGGGATGTGGAGCTGCTGGAGAGAGTCCAGCATAGAGCAATGAGGGTGATGAAGGAGGTGGAGAACCTCCCTTATGAGGAGAGGCTGAGGGATCTGGGTCACTTTAGCTTGGAACAAAGGAGACTGAGGGGTGACCTCATGAATGTCTATAAATATTTGAAGGATGAGTGTCAGGAGGATGGAGCCAGGCTCTGCTCAGTGTCATCCAGTGATAGGACAGGGGGCAATGGGTGTGAGCAGGAACATAGGAGGTTCCATATAAATATGAGAAGGAACTTCTTCCCAGTGAGGGTGACAGAGCACTGGAACAGGCTGCCCAGGGGGGGTTTGGAGTCTCCTTCCCTAGAGATGTTTAAAACCCACCTGGATGTGTTCCTGTGTGACTTGGTCTAGGTGATCCTGCTCATATCCTCCCTTAGAGCTCGTGGGTGCATCCCATCAGAGCCCATGGATTTGTGTACATCCAGTTTGCTCAACTAACCCAGTCCTCATTAACCAAGGAAGGCTCCTCTCTTGTCTCTACTTCCTCTGGGCCTCAGCAGTCTGGGGCTTGATATCGAGACAGCCCCCAGAAGTACAGACAGAGGCAAAGAAGGTGTTCAGTATCTCTGCTTTCTCTGTGTCCTCTGTCTCCAGGGCACCCACCTCACTCAGCAGGGTCCCCAAGACAGAAGAAAATGCTAGCCCTCAGCTCAGCTGAGAACTGCACCACGACCCCAGCATTTACATAGCTGGGAGGTGCCGCAAAGGTCGAAAAGGAGTCTAAGCTGCTTTTTTCCTTCACACAAGAAGTGATTTATTTAAAGCCAGAAGGTGTGAAGGATTATCTTTTGAACTGCCAAAGCAGCCTCAGACATCCTGAAGAGCAGATTTTGTTATCATGAGTTTGCTTTGTGCTGTTTTGAAAAGAGCGAAAGAAGCTTGGGAAGCAGGGAGATGGAAACTGGCTTTCCCTTGACATATTTGTTCCTCAGATTAAGGGTGTGTGACTGTGAGCTCTGTACACACTGCAGCAGACAGCAGAGGTGTTAGCTGTAGGGCACTGCAGCGTCCAGGATGTCACTTGTGTGTCTTTGCTCTCCAACACCTGTGGTTCATCTCGCCCTCTGCCAGAGCTTCAGCATTCCAGAGGTCGCCGGGTTCCTGAGCGGCCGACGTGTCAGTAGCTGCGTTTGCTGCTGTTTACCCAGGTATTATTCAGCTTTGCAGCACTAAAACAAGCTGGGGCTTGCTGGTTCTGTTCCATGTATTGTTTATTCTCTAGTGTTTTGACCTTGGAGTCAACACTCTTTGAAACACCTGCAACTGGCACTTCTAGAAGCTGCTGTGTAGAGATGAGGACGGGGGACAGGAA
Organism: Rhinopomastus cyanomelas; assembly: GCA_013400115.1. Taxonomy (NCBI): domain Eukaryota; kingdom Metazoa; phylum Chordata; class Aves; order Bucerotiformes; family Rhinopomastidae; genus Rhinopomastus; species Rhinopomastus cyanomelas. The sequence continues at coordinate 124,207 of VXBP01004611.1, forward strand.
AGGATCACAGAATCATAGGAGCTTTCAGGTTGGAAAAGTCCCTTGAGATCATCAAGTTCAACCAGCAACCCTACTCTGCCAAGTTCACCACTAAACCAGATCTTTGAGCACCACGTCTAAACAATCTTGAAACACATCTTAGGGATGGGGACTCCAAACCCTCCCTGGGCAGCCTGTTCCAAGCCCTGACCACTCTTTCTATCCAGCCTAACCCTCCTCTGGTGCAGCTTGAGGCTGTTCCCCCCACCTCTCAGCAAATGTCCCTTCAGGTAGTTGTAGAGGGTTATAGGATCTCCCCTCAGCCTCCTCTTCCTCAGGCAAAACAGCTCCAACTCGCACAGTCTTTCCTCATTAGACCTGTTGTCTAGGCCCTTCACCAGCTTCATTAGGACAGGATGGAGCAGGATAGGACAGAATGGGATGGGATAGGACACGATGGGATGGGACAGGATGGGACAGGACATTGGGGGACGGGATAGGATAGGATAGGATAGGATAGGATAGGATAGGATAGGATAGGATAGGATAGGATAGGATAGGATAGGATAGGATAGGATAGGATAGGATAGGATAGGAGTTGGTAGGCTAGGCTAGGCTAGGCTAGGAGTTGGGTTGGGCAACACCAGGTCCAAGAAGACGAATCTGATATCTGCATTAAAAGTGATGCTTGCAAAATTTCACCCTCAGCAGATGCATCACCTCTCTGTCTCTAAGCTTACAACATGCAGGTCAGTCACAGCCCTGTCATACCTGCTTTGAACCCTACTGAGATAATAATATCACGACCCCTCAGGGGGTACTTCTTTTTCCCTTGTTTTACACTTGAAGATCATAAATCGTTTCCCAAGAGGAAAATCCACCTTTTTCTCGTGAGCTCTCTTGGGCTCCCAAGGAAAAGCAAAGTAGCCCAACAAAGCAGGAAACAGCTGAAGCCCAACCTGCCGCCTTCATGGCATCATGACTGAAAGACCACCTTGGGGTACCAGTGATGCTCCATCAAGCCCAACATGCAACTGCGAAAGCGTCTACTCCACAAAGACCTCCAAGGACTGAGACCTGTTGCTTGCTGACAGACAGTTTGCAATCCCAATTTTCAGAGGATGGCTATTCAAAGCTTTGTGAAAGCCAAGACCTACAGAAGTGTCTTTGGCTGGACACCCAATAGCTAAGGCATCCCAAATCCCCGGCTATTTCTGAACAGCTTGGCACACGGTGCCAAGCGTAGGAAATGGGTGAGATTAACGACTCCAGCTCGCACACAGGGCAGGATATGAGGGGCTACATCAGCTATGTGCACAATATGGCCCTTTTGTCAGCGTCAATCAATTTTTAAAGCACAAAAAAAGACATTGTACCCGCTCGCAGAGCAAAGGTTTCACTTCTCTGGATCAAAACTGAAGAGAAGTATCCTCTTTTTTCCTGTCGTTCTGCAGTCACATGAGCTGGAGACCACAGCTATCTAGTATGGAAAATAAAATTACTATGAAAAGTATTAAAATTAATAATATTAATTATATTAAATTACATATTCACAGAACATTAGGGATTGGAAGGGACCTCAAAAGAACATCCAGTCCAATCCCGCTACCACAGCAAGTCGCACAGGAACATACCAGTATAACCTGGGAACTGACCTGTTGGAGAGCAGTGTAGGACAAAGGGACCTGGGGATCCTAGTGGACAGCAAGATGACCATGAGGAAGCAATGTGTTCTTGTGGCCAAGAGGGCCAACAGCATCCTGGGGTGGATCAGAAGTGGGATGGTTAGCAGATCGAGAGAGGTTCTTCTCCTCCTCTACTCTGCACTAGTGAGACCACATCTGGAGTGTTGTGTCCAGTGCTGGGCCCCTCAGTTCAAGACACAGAGCTGCTGGCGGGTGTCCAGTGTAGAGCAACAAGAATTATGAAGGAAGGGGAGCACCTCCCTTATGAGGAGAGGCTGAGGAAGCTGGGTCTATTTAGCTTGGAGAAGAGGAGACTGAGAAGTGACCTCATTAATGTCTATAAATATGTGAAGTGTTGGTGTCAGGAGGATGGAGCCAGGCTCTGCTCAGTGGCATCTAGTGATAGGACAAGGGGCAATGGGTGCAAGCTGGAACAGAGGAGGTTCCACATGAATATCAGAAGGAACTTCCTCACAGTGAGGGTGACAGAGCACTGAAACAGGCTGCCCAGGGTGGTTTTGGAGTCTCCTTCACTGGAGATGTTTAAGACCCGCCTGGATGTGTTCCTGTGTGACTTGGTCTAGGTGATCCTGCTGTTGCAGGGGGATTGGACTAGATGATCTTTCGAGGTCCCTTCCAATCCCTAATAATTCTGTGATTCTGTGATATCTAGGTGGGTTTTAAACATCTCCAGAGAAGGAGACTCCACATCATGTTGATTAAATTAATAATAAAAACAAATGCAATGATCTTAACTATCTGAAATTAATAATATTAATTAAATTATACTAAGAAAAGGAAAATTAAGTAAAGCATCAAGCTTACAGGCTAAGAATTCAGAAGGAACGGATTCCTCTCATTGAACTCAGGGTTTGGGTTTTTCTGCCTGAGAGAAGACTGAGGTGTTCCAAAGGTGTCTCGAAGGATCTCACACAACCACGCTCCACCACGCTAGGCATTTCTTACCAGCCTCGGACAGCGAAAGCCGCGACAGGAAGCGTGCGTTTCCTTCACAGGCTGCTGCTGGGGGTCGCAGGCGTATCTCCAGTGCGTTATCACCCGCTCTGTATTGTCTACTCCATCCTGAGAAAGAAACCCTCTAATCAGCCCGACATTTTCTCCTTCTGGAAATCACCAGCTCGTTTCTCTCCCTTTTGCCTTGTGTTGATTAAACACCTTCCTGTTGAAACAGTAACTGGACAGCCACAATAGCAGCAAAAAAGGCTTCCAAACACGGTATCAGCTCCACAGATTCCGGTTCTCTTTCACGTGAGAACAGAGGCATTTTGAAGGCACCAACAGGGAATTGGTGGGGAAGGACTGGAAATGGACATTTTGCTGCTTGGATGAATAACAATCAGCTCCTCGTGCTGCCCTGGACCTTGATTCCTACGGGGTTGGATGGTGATCCCACGCCTGACCACCAGGAAAAGCTGCCCTCTGTGAGACCTGCTGCTTGCCGAAGGCTGCATATAGAATCATAGAATCGTTAGGGATTGGAAGGGACCTCGAAAGATCATCCAGTCCAATCCCCCTGCCACAGCAGCATCACCTAGACCAAGTCACAGAATCAGTTGCCTCTGTGAGCAAAGTACCCGAAATTTCAAGGCCAAATAATTAAAATCCAACGCCACACAATGATTCTAGGGAAAACACAGTTCACTAAGCAAAACCAAGATGTGTGCCTGAGTTTTTTTCCCAGCAGAATCTTTTCCCATTTGTCTACAGGAAGAAGTTTCCCCTCACACCAGCCACACCATCTCGATCTCGTCGCGATAAACTCCTGATTTGAAAACACTTTTTTAGTTGCACTTGCCACGCTCAGGACACGTTTGCTCTGCCCTTTGGCATTAACAAAAGCATAGAAAGGTGTTTTCTAACTACCAGAGAACTCAGCCACTGGGAATGTTCCCACACAACCACGAAGGCGGTTACATGTAAGCGCAGCATTTATCTAATCACACCGGTATCAGCTTCGTGTGACATTGCCTCCCCCAAAGGGGAAAAAAATCAAGTGAATGTTAACACTGCAACGAGATCAAGGTGGTTTTTACTGCAGTTGTGTCCCTTCCGTTCGCTTCTCACACTTGTGCTTCTAGGCTGCCCTCTTCTATAACTGTCCTTTCCCTACAGGCGCTTCGTAACTATTCACCTCGCTCAAAACCAGTGGAGGAAAACCTAAAGTGCTCATCTTTTTAATCTAAACTGGTAAACACCTAGATCTCAGGCTGTTTCTGTGATTGTCTGTTCTGCTCTTAACATCCTATCCATAGGGGAAATCAAGCTTTCTGGGGGTACCAAAGTATTCACAGAATAACGAACACAACCCAATACATAGAACCATAGAATCATGAGGGATTGGAAGGGACCACGAAAGATCATCTAGTCTGGTCCCCCTACCATCCCTTCTAATTAGGGACTGGAAGGGACCTTGAAAGATCATCCAGTCCAATCCCCCTGCCACAGCAGGATCACCTTGACCAAGCCACTCAAAAGTCCTTAAAAACTCTTTTTCAACATTTTGACTGAAACTCCTGATGAAATTCCACTCCAGTTTGCTGAGACTAGCTCAGTAGCTCTGCTCGAGGGACGTTCAGCTGGGTGCTGAGCAAGAAGATGGAGCTGACTGAGACACGCATGTGCGCACACAGGGAAGATTTAAGAGCCATCTTCTGTTGCAGCTGTTTTCACAATTTAGACCCAATGTTCTTACTGCACGTAGTCGTATCTGCCAGACTCAAAGGCACGAGGAGGACCTGAGGATCGGTTTAAGCCTAAGCCCCCCTCATCCATCTTAGTCAGTTTAGAGGATTATAGCAGGAGCTTGTCCTTAGAAATGAACATACGAGCCTTTCCTCGGTCAAACCAGAGCTTGGATTTATTGCGGCTGGGCTACGTTGGACAAGATGACAATGTGATGACAGCAAGCCTGTACCACCAGTCTTTCTGAAAGCACCATGAAGATAACTTCTTTGATGTTTCACAAAACCCAAAGCTTCTAAAGAGCGCACTGGAGTAGCATTAAAAAAGGGGATGAAAGTTCGGTCCAGCCACAATGACACAACCCACCAAACTCAGGGGACCTTGTTATCTGCAGAGCCACTATCATAATCCGCCTGTCTTCAGACCTCCAGTGGTGACATGCTGCAGAGCAGATTTTGCCAGTGGTGTCAGCAAAGCTGCTCCCAAAAACCCCATTAATGATGGCACATTCTCATCTTTACTGTTACTAACCCTTTTCCTCAAACTCCCATCAAATCCTGGGGGAGGTTCAAGACAGTCCTCTTCATAGCAAAAATAAAGGGTCAAAACTACTGTGATCATTCCTAAACAGATTTTGCCTCAGTTCTTGCTCTCCTAACCAAACCAGACCCTCATGTATAGTGAAGTGCCAAGTTCCCTACTGCTTCTGAATATTTTACCCCACCTAAGTGATGAGCTGCTCCCTCTCAGAGCAGAAGCTGTAGCTGGGGAGGTAACTGCCATACGGAAGTCTAAGCTCACTAGCAGGAAACCTCACAGTAAAACAATCCCTTTGATCATTTCCAAATCCATCCCTAATACTACTGACAAGATTAGAAGTAGTTCTGAGAGGGACTAAACCAGCAATACCACAACAAGGGGCGGGGAATCGCACCGAAGAAGAGCGCCGTAGGGATAAGACCGCGACTATCTCTGATCTGATCCGTATCCATTTAAAATTCCTGGGTTTTTCTGGGAAGTCCTGACCCTCGAGACACTGATATAGAGATGAATTATGTCTTTCATTTCTATACAAATCTCTCTCCTCTTGATCCTTCTCAACAACCCATGACACTGTCTTCTTTTGCTGTAGCCACCAAATGGAATCTCTGGTGGGTTTTGCTGTCGGTTGTTGTGGGTATTTTTCTATTTGTCCACATCAGAAACAGTTTTAGAATCGTAGAATCATTAGGGATTGGAAGGGACCTTGAAAGATCCAGTCCAATCCCCCTGCCACAGCAGGATCACCCAGACCAAGTCACACAGGAACACATCCAGGCGGGTTTTAAACGTCTCCCATGAAGGAGACTCCACAACCTCCCTGGGCAGCCTGTTTCAACAGGCCCACAGACCTTTGCAAATACATCAGGTAGATTTCAGGTTTAATCACCAACATTAGAGGTGGAGCATTGCTAGGAGGTTGCTTTGATGTATCTGCCCAGTTTTCTCTGTCAAAGAAGCTGTGAGGTGGCCGTAGCTGGGACCATACATTGTAAATCAACACAGACTCAAAGAGGAGAAGCTGCTGCACAAGGCTGGGTCCTAAAACCAAAGTGCTTTAGATCACCTACAACAAGCTGCATTATTGCTGCACTTTCCATTCCTTCTGCAGCTGTGCTGGCCCGTACATCAGCACATCCAAGATGCTTGCAGGATTTATCGATCCACTGCAGCTTCTCCTCTTCCTTCTGTAAAAGGAGCTATGGTTCTGCTGCCGGAGCTGCACGGCTTCACTTCCAATAGCACCTGCTACATTGCTAACGTTGCTCCTACCGACAGCCCGATGAACTCCTGAAGCACCACCCTGCAGGTGGGTGACTTCTCAGGGAAGTCCTTGCTTTTCATGTAGCAACCACCACAGACCCTGAGAAATGCAGAGGAGGTCTGATGCTTGGACTCTGAAGGCAGCTCCTTAACCCCCAGCCCCACCATAGATCCCGTTCTCCCTTTTTCATTAACTGCAGCAGGAGTGGAGGGGGCTGAACCCCTGATTTAACACAGCACCGTCAGCCTCAGAGGGAACGGGGCACGTCATGGTCTCGGGCGACGCGCACGCCGCGCTGCCAAGAAAAATCCTCGTCAAGGACAGTATCACATCCCGCTGTTTTTACAGCTGTCAATTCTTTTATTTCCTAAAATGGAAGCAAACCTTTGCAGACGAACTCAGCCCTGGTGTAAGCACAGCAAAGCCAAGTTCAGTATCAATAAATCAGTGCCTTCATCGGGGAAGCGACCGGGTGGTTGTTTTTATCTGCTATTATCTGTAAGTTTAATTGGAGTACAAAAGGTAAGTAAATTTTTAATGGCAGCTGCATTCCCCATCCCAGCCTGTTCTATGACCTCCAGATATTGAAAACAAATGAATAATTGAAAACGAGCTTCGATCACGCAACTTTTTGGTGTTTTTGAAGCTCGCCTGGGAGACCTCGAAAGGCTCCTTGCTCCTACCAGAAAGCAAATACTTCAATCAGTTCTAATTTTAACCTTTTCTCTTTTAACAATAATTAAAATCTATTTCTATGCTTCCCTAATATGGAAAAAAAAAGTCTACAGAAAAGCTAAACTCTGCTGATTTCCTGTGGCTCAAGTCAAATAAATTGCTGCAGGTTTACACTGCACTGAGGATCCGCTGTCTTTCCGTTGCAGGACTTCAGCTTTGGTCCTCATCACATCAGGCTGGGTTTTGTGTAGGAACACAGGAGCTTCTTGCAGAAGAGGAGACTTTTGTTTTTCCATGAATAAATTGGACAGGGTCAGAGGTTCAGAACCAGCCCCTGGATCGTTTTAGCTGCTACTCAGCTCAGGCTGCCCCAAGAGCAAAGCTGCAGCTGGAGCAGCAGGGCCACCCAGGGAGAACCCGGCCCATGTGGTGACATCTCACCCACTCCTGACCACTGTACGTGAAAACCAAACCAGCTTGGAGCGGTGTCAGGAAAAAAGCTGCAGTGTTTGGGCAAAATCCAGCAGAAAACACCACGTTTGCCTCCAGCGACCAGTTTGAGTGACAAGGGGACTGGAGAGAGTAGCAGCCCAGCAGCGCAGCACCAAGAGCTGTTCTCCATCACCTGCCAAGCCGTTGCCCCCAGCAAAGAGATGCTGTGCCCCGTTACAACACCTGCTGTGTGGCCACCTACCTGCCCAGAGCCACCTTGTTCAGGGGTAGAGCCTCAAGTTATAACAGGGGAGGTTGAGATTAGACATCAGGAAGAATTTCTTCACTGAAGAGTGGTCAGGGATTGGAACAGGCTGCCCAGGGAGGGGGTAGAGTCACCATCCATGGAGGTGTTCAAAACATGAGTAGATGTGGCCCTAGAGAACATGGGCATGGTGGCACTGGGCTGAAGGTTGGACTTGATGATCTTGAAGGTTTCTTACAACCTTAATGATCCTATGAGACTGTAGTGGGCAGAGGAGCGACAATTCTGTCCTTGCAGGGAAAGGGACACCAAAGCATGAACTTCTTCATGCATCAAAAAGAAACCCCTCACCTATATAGAAGCCCTCCTCTGCTTTTTGCTTTGGCTCTGCACCTCACCCAAGTGTGGACGGCGGTAGGCGCTGACCCAGCACCCAGCTGCTCCCCAGCTGCTGCTCGGGGGCTTGGGGCACCTTTTCCAGCGACAGGGATGAGCTGGTGCAAAACGCTGCACATTGCAGCCACTCCTGGAGCACTCACCAGTGTTTTACAGGAAGCCCCTGAGATTTCCTTAGTTGGAAGAAACAAACATTCCCTGAATTCCCAGCTTGGGCTTTTGCTTTGTCTTAAAGGAAAAGAGCAGGGAGTAGGGAGGGAGAAGTCTCCTCTCCAGGCTGCTGTGGGGAACAAGTACCTGTGAGTGAAGCAAGGCTGCAGAAAACACTTCCTTCAGCAAAACCTGGACCTGCCTCTGGTGGCAGACGACCAGGAGAGTGGGGTGCTGGCAGGACTTTATTACCAGTGCTCTACTCCAAGTGCTCATTGCAGATAACCCTGACTGTCAGCTGATGTCCATGTGCTCACTCAGTGCCCAAAGGTCTCCCTACAGCATCACCCTCTGTGGGCATCCTGGGCACCCAGCCCAGTCCTGGGAGTTTCCTTGATTTTAAGTCTCCTAGAAGGGCTCAAAGTCATTGTGTCCTGCTGGTCAAATCTTTCCTAGTGCTGCACAACTGGAAGTTGCCCTGGGTAAAGCCCAGCTGCAAAGGCTCTGCTGGAAGAGCTGATGTTTTGGTTTTGTCTTCTGCCTTTTGATGTGAAGCTTCAGAAGGAAGCAGTGCACACGGTGATATAAAATGGCCAGTTCATAAATATTCTGTTTTCTGCTGGCTTTCAGGTAGAAATCCAGTGGAAACCGTTCACACACAATCACACCATCGTTGAGGCTAGAAAAGACCTCTAAGACCATCCAGCCCAGCCCAGCCCAGCCCAGGATCTACATCACCACAATAGGCTAGACCACAGCACAAAGGGCCACAGACAGGCTGGCTTTCAACACCTCCAGGGATGGGGACTCCACCACTGCCCTGGGCAGTCCACCCCAGGCTCTGTGAGGTTCTGTGAGGAAGGGCTTCCTAATATCCAACCTAACCCTGCCCTCTCATCCTGGCAATAATTGCCTGGGAGAAGAGCCTGACCCCCAGCTGACTACAACTGCCCTTCAGGGAGTTGGAAAGAGGGAGAAGGTCCCCCCTGAGTGTCCTCTTCTCCAGGATAAACACCCTCAGCTCCCTCAGCCTCTCCCGGTCAGACTTTCCCTCCAGTCCCTTCTGCAGCCTCGTTGCTCCTTTGGACCCACTCCAGACCCTCAATCTCTTTCTTGAAGTGCCCAGAACTGCCCCCAGCACTTGAGTTGAGGCCTCACCAGTGCCCAGTACAGGGGCAGAATTACATCCCTAATCCTGCTGGCCACACTATTCCTGACACAAGCCAGGATGCCATTGACCTTTCGTGCCACCTGGGCACACTGCTGGCTCCTGTTCAGCCAAACAATTCATTGGGGCAAAACAGCTGTCACTGCCTGAAGGCACCGGTAGATTTGACAAGAAGAATCATAGAATCATTAGGGACTGGAAGGGACCTCGAAAGATCATCTAGTCCAATCCCCCTGCCACAGCAGGATCACCTAGACCAAGTCGCACAGGAACACATCCAGGTGGGTTTTAAATGTCTCCAGTGAAGGAGACTCCACAACCCCCCTGGGCAGGGAGGGAGTCTAGCGTAGGGCAATGATGAAGGAGGTGGAGCACCTCCCTTACGAGAGGCTGAGGGAGCTGGGTCTCTTTAGCTTGGAACAAAGGAGACTGAGGGGTGACCTCATTAATGTCTATAAATATGTGAGGGGTGGATGTCAGGAGGATGGAGCCAGGCTCTGCTCAGTGGCATCTAATGATAGGATGAGGGGCAATGGTTGTAAGCTGGAACATAGGAGGTTCACATCCCCCCTCACAGCCAGAGCACAAGTGGGACCTGGCACCTCGGTCTGATGTGATGCCACAGCCTCTGGGTCACAAACACTCTGAGCTACAGCAGGCTGAAGGCTGCTGAGGTTAAAACCAGGGACTCCTCCCTGCTTACCCCATCTCCACACTCCTCCTGTGCCCCCAGGGGTGGACCCAGCACCCCCAGGGTACCAACCTGCACAACCCACCTCTACATTCAGAAAAACCCAGAAAAGGGCAAACTAAACCCTGTGCCTTCAGTAAGAGTCCCTCAGGCCTTGCTGACAAAGACAGCTTGGGTTTTGGAAAGCAGATGTGCAAAGCCCTATCAACCGCTCCTCCTCCCGGGCTGTCACCTGGCCCTCGTGTGAGTGTGAGCAGCCCCGCTGGCCGCACACGTTCAGCGCGCGGTGCGGTCGCTGAGACCTCTCTCGATTTAATGAAGCACCAACGAGACGCTCAAAACAAACACCGCTCTTTGGCCGTCCCTCGGGCGCGCCTGGAGCCGCGCAAAGCGTTCGACGGGACTGCTGGAAGACGGGGACGCTACAAAACACAGAGCCACATGGCTTGCACGCAGTTCCACGATCAATCGGCATCAAATTAAAAGCAGGAGTTAGCACCGAGGTTGAAATGAAACACAGATAGTGATTGTGAGCACTTACGAGTTTGGGTCACGCCTGAGCAAGGAAATGATGCTAAGAGCTATAATTGGTTCTCTTTCAAAGGAGCCTTTAATAAGAGCTCCAGATATCTTCAGAAGAGCCCCAGAGCTCATCCCCAAAGACCAGCAGAAGGCAGCGAGGTGGGGAGGGGGGTGCATGGCAGGGGCTGCCTTTCCCACCTGAGACATTTTGCTGCTACTGCCTCCATTTCCTAGGTCTGTGCAATGGCCCAACGCTCCCAGTAGCTTTGAGGCTGGATCAAAGCAAGGCACGGCAAGGCACTGGCAGACCCTGCACATCGCTGCAGAAAGCAAAGCAGGATCCACCTGTGACAATTTAAAGGAGCCTGCAGCGTGCTGAACCTAATCCTGGCCATCTTCCTTCTTTTCACCAGCTGTTCTGTGCCAGGGTGAGGCAAGAGGGGACAACACAGCAGCCACCCTGCTGCACTCCTCCTCGTGACTGCTTCGGCGAAGGGCTGTTCCCATCGCAAGCCCTGCCTTGCATTGTATTCGTGTGTGATTGCATTAGAGGCTTTCCTGGAAAACTCCTTTCCAGCAGATTAGCAGGTCCCTCTTCCAGCCATCACAACCCACCCCACGGTGCTGGCAGTGAGACCTTCTGGAGCCCACAAATCTGAAAGGCAGTCAGGAGGAGTTTCGGGGTGGGATGTGTGTAGGGTGAGGGCCGGTGCTGTTGCTAGTTGAATCCTCTCTGAAGGGCTGCAACATCCTCAGATGCTCGATCACTTATTTTATTACAACTTGAGAATTTCCTGCTGTGGCAGGGGGATTGGACTAGAAGATCTTTCGAGGTCTCTTCCAATCCCTAATGATTCTGTGATTCTTGTCAAATCTACCGGTGCCTTCGGGCAGTGCCCTAGAAAACCTGATCTCCTTTGAAAGCAAGTGAAGCACACAAAGCCAACAGCTAGAGGTGCAGGGCTCCGTGGACATGAGGGTGTTTGGCGTGCTATGAGGGTTTGGGGTTTGCTCAGGAACTTCTGCCACTGAGAACTGAGGGACAGACAGAGCAAACAGGACTGGACACTTCTTGTGGTTGGGAAAAACTTGGAACTCGCTGCTGCTCTCATCAGACTATGAAAATACTCTCAGTAACAGATGAGATGTGGGAAGCACCTTATATGTCCTTAGGCGACAAGACTAGGGGCAATGGAGCAAAGCTGGAGATGGGTAGATTTAGAGTGGATGTGAGGAGGAAGTTCTTCACCATGAGAGTGGTCAGAGCCTGGAATGGGTTGCCCAGGGAGGTTGTTGGGGTCCCATCCCTGGAGGTGTTTAAGGCCAGGCTGGATGAGGCTCTGGCCAGCCTGGTCTATAGTGGGGGGTTTGGAACTGGATGATCAGGTGGTCCCTTCCAACGCTAAGTGACTCTATGATTCCATAACTTCTCCAGTGAAGTGATCCTGCTGTGGCAGGGGGATTGGACTAGATGATCTTTCGGGGTCCCTTGCAATCCCTAATGATTCTGAGATTCTATGATTCTAAGTCACCAGCCCATACACCTTTCTCAGGAGCATCACAAGCTCCTCCAAATGACCACCACCTCTCCTACAGCAACCTCATCAGATTTGATTCTTTAGGGATTACAAACCTTCTCATTTTCTGCTTGTTTATGTCCATTTGCTCTGCTGCCAAAACCCATCTTGTGGAGTGTTTTATACCCTTATTTTCTAAAGAAACATCAGGTTGTCTCCAAGCTCTATGTCCTTTAGCTTGAGCCATGCTTTGACAGGCGTGTTACAGACCCCTCACGTGTCAAAAAAGTCCTTGTCTGGCTTTTAAAGTCCTATTTCAACAAGTCCTTCCATCAAACTGGGGGCAGGAAAAGACAAGGTAAAGCGCACAGAGTAGGCTTTTGCCCCATCTTTTAAAGAGAAACCCATCCACCATCCATCACTGGCCCAGACAAAGCGTCAGTTTGGGTCTGCGGTGAATTATCACCTTTTCAGCTGGTAGAACTTCACTCCCTCTTGCAGAAGTTGCTGCGGTGCTGCAGTGGCTGGACCCAGACAAATAGTTCCAGGGGGAGAGTGCCCCAGGGGACAGAGAGACCACACATTGTCCCCACGTGGGGACAAAGCCAAGGAGCCAGCTTCTCTTAGCTCCCCAGCTGCATCCAAATGTGGCTTAGGCCTGGAAGGGAGGTAGAAGAGAGTGTTTTTCAAGTAATAAATGAATAAATAAGGAATAAAACAAACTCTGCCAAGGGCCACAAGTCAAAAAAACCCAGAGCGAGCCGGGGCGTTATGAAATCCGGGCAGGGTCTGAGAGTGCTTCCTTCACTGTTTGCATTACAAGCAGAACCCAAGAAGTTCACACCTGTGCTGGGAACCCTGCCTAGAAAAAGCCCAGCCAAGTACTTGAAACAAACACATTTTCAGACTTCTCTAACCCCGAGGCGTTTTCGCAGGGATTGCCAAGGCTCCAAGTCGAAGTGCAGAGAGGAGAACAAACAAAACAACCCTCGGCCAAGCCCAGCTCGCCTGCCTTGCGCAGAGCCACCCCAGTGGGATGACCACAGCTGGGACACGAGGAGCTGGGATGGGCTGCGGATGGGTTTCCTAACGAAAAGGCTCCTCCAGCACCCCAGTCTCACCTCCTGCTGTGGCCGTCATAGGGAGGAGCATTATCAGCTCGGCATCTCCAAGAGGACCAGAGAAGCACCCTGATTTCTCTGGCCTCTGGAGCTAAGCAGGACTAGATAACGATGTTGCGCAACGCTGCCATGAACTGTAGGTCTGGAATGAGGAGCTGTGAGTGCAGCAAGTGTGCTGCGACGGGGGAGGTAATCTGCATCTGCTCGCTCCCTCGGCGGGGTCTGCCAGTAGCTTAGTAACTCCGTGTCACCAAAACATTGATAGGGTTTCCAGCCCGGCAGAGCTCCTGGCTGCATAGAGACCAACTGGATCAACAAACAAAGCCACCTCTCCGTGCAGCTCTCTGTTTATTGAAGAGCATCTTCCTGAAAGAAATGAGAAGGTGGTTCCATCGCTATTTATAGAACAATTCCAGCACGAGCCGCTGCAGAGAGCCCCCGTGTCCTCCTGCTCCGTGCAGATGCCTGGGCTGTGTTTCTGCAGTCCACCTTGCTCAGGGTGCGTGGCTGGCTCCTGCCAAGTGGTAGCCAGGCGCTGGCGCAGACACAGACCTCTTGGACGGCTGGACTTGCTGTGTGGTCCTGCTCTTCAAAGCACGAGGACTCAAGCTCAGACCCATGCGGCGGGTAGGAGATGCCAGTAGGTGGTTTGTCAAGAGGAGAAACCTCCCCGATAGCCATCCCACAAGGAGCTGGACTGTGCTGAAGGCCACATGGTGTGATTTCTGCCTCACTCAGAGAAGGCACAGGAAGGGGACCTGGCCTGATGTGAAGCCAGACACCCAAGTTCACTCAGTCACATTATAGAGTCACTGGATCACAGAACCTTTAAGGTTGGGAAGGACGTCTAAGATCATCAAGTCCAACCTTCAACCCAACAGCTCGATGACCACTAGACCATGTCCCAAAGCACCACATCTGCTCGCCTTTCAACCACCTCCAGGGTTGGTGACTCCATCACTCCTCTGAGCAGCCTGTTCCAAGTTTAACTACTCTTTCACTACAGAATGTTTTCCTAATTTCCAATCTGAACTTCCCCTGGGATAACTTGTGTCCATTTCCTCTTGTCCTGTCATCAGTTATTTAGGAGAAGAGTCCAACACTGGCCTCCCTACAGCCTCCTTTCAGGTAGCTGTAAAGGGCAGCAAGGTCTCCTCTCAGGCTAAACAATCTCAACTCCCTCAGTCTCTACTCATAAATCATGTTCTCCGCTCCCTTAACCAACTGCATTGCCCTCCTCTGTACTCACTCCAACACCTCAATGTCTTTCTTGGACTGTGGTGCCCAAAATGCTCCCTACAGAGAAAGACAGAGGTTGTTGTTCCAGGCAAGTCAGAAGCTCCAGCAGATAAAGCCAAGCATCAATGTGAAGCATGAATGGATGGTAGAGCCATCGGAGGTGGGTATAGGCTCTCACACGCCTGACAGATGTCACCAAGAGCCTCGCAGTCCTGTGTGGAGACTGCTGGCCTCACCACCTCAGCACTGCCAACAGACACTCTTGATGGGAACAAACAAGACAGCCACACTGGCCCCTTGGCAAAGCTAAGGTGACAAAAGACTGCTGCCATCACTCATTCTCAGCTTCTTTTGAACACAGGATGACACACTGCCTGGGTAAAACTAATCCTTGCCTTACAACCTTTGGATTTGAGGATGGACAACTAAAACCAACCTCTGAACCCAGTCTGCTGCCATCACAAAGGACCTTGTAAAATCCCTTTCAAAAGCCAAAAAAGCTCTGTTTAGAAAACTAAGTTGGTTTGGCTGTCATTATTCATCCCAGGCTCGTAGGAGATGAGGGGTTCTAAAAGCTGGGCTCAGTCCACCAGCATCCCCCTTCCCTTCCAGGCCTTGAATCCTCTTGCAGAGAAAGACACCAGCAGCAGGGCTGCAGCAATATCCACTGCTGGGGACGTTTGGAATCTTCACTGAGATGTTTTAGGTGCAACCCCAGCTAAGGATAAAAGGGAGTATTTGAAACCTCCTGCGCCACGTAAGCTGACACAGAGCTCCTGCTCCTGTGCATGGTTTATGAGCTCAGGGTGAAGAGCAGAGAAGTGGACATCCTCAGCTCCTGCTGTGTCAGGGAAGAGGCAGTAACACGCTGCTACGCCTCCAGTTTCTAGGTCTTCTGGGTGAGGATTCAGAGCCCTTGCTCAGTTAGCCAAACCTGTTAGCATCCAGATCCCACCTTCTCCTCTGAGCATCCACAATCTAAATTCCTCAAAGGAAAGACACTTAGAGACAACACAGGGAGTAAAGGACCTTCACAAACCTTCCCCCGCAGGGCAGGGTTGCTCCCACACTAACCCTGCAGTTTTCCATGGAGGGTGACTGAGGTTTATTGCTGATCTTCATCCCGCCAGCCTGGCCTGTCCTGGCTGGCTTTGTGCTCTCCGCTGCTGCTGGCATCTAAAGCAACCTGATCTGTGCCCAAGTGATGCCAACATAGGTCAGACTCTGCATCTGTACTGATGACACCGCTCCCAGGCAGCTCCCTGCACCCAGCATCTGCTTTTGTTCTCTCTCTGAAAACGTGATTGTGTGTTTGTGACTGCTGCACCCTCGACAGAGTCTCAACAGCTCTGCTAGTGTCTGGGCTCCTGAGGGAATAAACAGAGAGGGGAGAAAGAGCCAAAACACCAGGGGCAACGAGAGAGGAGACAGGGAGCTGCCAGAAAAGACTCCCTCCTGCTTGTTCAGACAAAGCTTGTCTTGCGGCCAGAAGTGGCAGAAAAATGCTGCCCTGTAAAAGCAGGCAGGGAGCAAGTGAAGCGAGAGATGCCCCTTGCTGCCACTGGACACTTGGCTCTGCCTGCAGGGAGCCCGTCTGGCTCTGCTGGGCCAGGCACATGGGGAACGGGCACACCAGGTGCCCAAGTGGCTGAGAGGGCCATTAGCACCCTGTTGTGCTCAATGGAAGGGAGGAACAGTGAGAGACACCCAACCTTCCATCTTCATAAATCGTCTCTCCTGGCACTGAAGTGGAGAAGGAGCTTCAGTAAACAGTCCTTTTTTAAAAGCTTCTGTCGCCATCTTTTCTGGATTAAACCGGGCCGTCTGTCTCCAATCTAAATGTTCAACGTGTCTGCAGAAGCCCCGAGTGGAGCCTGGGATAGCGTCTGGGTTTGAAAATACTCCGCTTGAAAATCCCACAAGGTTCGAAGCTCTTCAAGCAGAGCCCACCAGAGCTGCTGATAGACATCCCTCCTGTGGGCCGTTGGCTCGCTGCTGAGCTGGGACGCAGCAGAACGTCTGACGATCGTCCAGTGGTTTGGAGAAGACAGGGTGGCCGAGCAGAGGAGATGTGCAGCTGCAAGTCAGGAGACTCAGACCAAGCTACCAGCTCCACAAATCTGGCTACGTTGTGTCCTTTCTCCATTTATTGCTGACAGCATGATAAAGCCTTTTGCAGCATCAATCATCTTAAAACAATAAAACCCATGAAACAGACCAAACATTTTGCTTCCAAACACATCATCATTAGTGACTTCAGATCTGTATCGGCCATAAGCACGACTTTATGATGATAAAGTGGGGTCTATCGGTCCAATACTCTTAGCAAAGGCTACTTTAACGAGCTGGAATTTGTTCCCCTGAACTACCACACGCAGTCACCACTGAAGAAGATGGAGATGACTTGATGGGACACAAGAGCACACAGAGGATTCTCTGCAACTCGAAAACTGAGTTGATGACTGCGCATATGTAATGCTCCTGGATGTTTTTAATTCTGAGAAGCTGCTCGGAGGGTTGTGCTTGGGATGTCCAGAGTGAAGTCTTCTGTGAGTAATTAAACCACAGAGGCAACCCAGCTGAACCAGCGCAGCGATGCCGCTTTGCAAAGACTGAACCAGCTACCAATTACTTGGTCTTGGTGGCTATTGCCCTTTTTGTACTTGGCAGCCCAGCACCAAACTCCATAATGAAGTCAACTTCGGCTCCAAGAGTCCAACTTTCCTGCCAGCTGTTATTAAGTAATGACTTAATCACATGGGTTTTTTATTTCTGCCTTTTTTTTCTCCCCCCCCCCCCCCCCCGCATGGGAATGTGGAGCTCAGCTTCTACTCATTCTCGTGGCAATGACATCCTGGCGTCGGCGCTTGCGTGCTGCTGCCAGCGAAGCCTGACGAACTGAGTATCAGGGAAACGGGATGCGAAGGGCGTGATCGCGACTCAGGCAAATTCATGTCAAATTCTCAATGAACATTCAAGACAGTTCCGTGGCACTCGGCCATCGCCAGCGTTTTGGGCTTCTCCCATCAGTTCTGCAGCCAGTTGTGGGGAAGGGGAAGCGTTTCACTCTTCACATGGGGGTTCTCAACCCTTCCCTGCTAAATTAGGACCCACATGAATTTTCTCCAAATGCTTTGCAACACTTGGAATGGCCTGTAGACATCCCGAACGCAACCCGCGACCCAAGGCACGGCCCCCAGGCGTCCTTCATACGATTTACCCCTGTGGTCTGAAAACAGGGCACACAGCAGCATCTCCAAATAATTTCAGGTCATCTTTGCGGAGGACCAAGGGCACATGGGACAGTGCCTTTCTCACAAAGACTTTACCCCTGCAAAACCAGCTCAGGTTTGGAGAGCACCTGGTGCAGGGCAGAGAGCCATAGCTCAGCCAGACCGTGCTCCCAGCCACTAACGGTATTTTCTCGCATCGGCACAAGTTCTAACAGAACCCTTGGACATTTCTACTTTGTTCGTGAGAGCCTCGCTGTCACGAACAAGACAGATAGCATTTGCTCTCTGCAATGAGTGCGACAATAAAACACGAGCAAGCACGCTGTAAAAATTAAATAGCACATCCATTACATCACAGCAGCCACACTGCCAGGGCACTGGGCTTGTTGGAAAGCAGGAAAGGCTCTTGAAATTCAGTCAGCTGGTGATACTGCAAGAGGTCAGGTCATGTCCCTAAAACATGTCTTTTCCCTGTGAAAACATGGCTTGCAAGAGGTTAATGAACCAGCCGCTGCTGCAAGGAAGCGGTAGTGCCCGAGCACCACCTTCTCTCCGGTGAGGGACATCACCATGTCAGTGTTTTCCTGTATGGATGTGAGGACGCTGTTTGGACTTGGTCCCAAAGACAATGCTCAGTTATAATTGTCACAGCTCCAGCTTGGAGCTTGCTGGGGCCCTCACAGATCCACAAAAGCTTTATCGTGTTATTTCACAGACACAAAAAGCACAGAGCACACTGGGCAGACTCCCAGCAAGGAGAGGAGAGGGCTCAGGCCCCAGAACCCTAACCAGCCACCAGTCAACTCTAAGCTGGGCACACTGAAGGAGCTGGTGACCCTTCCCAGGGACAAGGTGTCAGCAGTGCTTGTCTGCACCAGATATTCACAGAATCACAGAATGTTACAGGTTGGAAGGGACCTCGAAAGATTATCTAAGTCCAACCCCACCCACTAGAGCAAGGTAAGCCTACAGTACTGTCTCAAGATGTCCTACATGGGGCTCAAACCTATGACCCCAGGAATTCAGAGTCCCATGCTCTACCAACTGAGCCAACCAGGTGCCCCAGTCTCAACCCGGCAGAAGGGCAGCAACGCCCAGCAAAGCAAGTTGGTAGGAGCAGGAGCCTGAGCCCGACCTCCCGCGCACAGCCGAGAAGCACCGGTATGTTCCGTGGGGTCACACCTGAACCTTTTTCCCTGTCACCCAATGCTGACATCTTTATTAATCTCTCCCCTTCACCGAGTTCTTTAGCTGAACTTCAGTTCAGTCTAAAACCCACCGGAGCCTTGTTCCAGCCTCCTTTGTGGGACGTGATAAACTTGTGCTAGTAAAACCGAACGCAAATGGCTTCAGTCTGACCCGATGGAGCTCTTCTGGGACCAGTCTGACTTGGCCGAAGAAAAGACAAATACTCGCTGCGCACACGAAACAAGACAAAGCTGCAAGAAGTTGTTCGACAGCTTTTTGTCATACAGAGGCACTTTCGGAGCTGTCAGGACATGAAAGAGAGCGCTATTAAATAATATTTGACTTGAGCATTATGTCACATGAAGTAAACATCATCTGCTGCCCTGATGGCTTTGCTTCGGGTTGGAAAACAACCGCTGCTGCCAAAGCACCCAGGCAACTTTCTAAAACAGGCTTTTGCCCGAGCGCTGGGAGCAGTTTTTCCGGCTCTGCATCGCAGCCGAGCCCCTGGCAGACCCAACCTCCTGGGTGCAGATGGACAGATGGACACAGGATGCCTGAGCAGCCTCAAACCCCATCAGCTCAGCCAGATGAGCAAAGCTGCGTCCCGCTCACACCCCGATTCCCAGCACTGGGAAGAGACACAGACCTCCACAGGCAGCCTGCAAGTCCCGACTTACAGCTCTGGGATGAGCCCAGCCAGTCGCTGAGAGGGAGACCACAGACCTACAGCAATGGGAAATGTGGTGCTGAGCATGCAGAGCCACAGGGAAAGGCAGACGAGGTGTGCAGGGGTTTTGGCTGCCTCAAGGGTTGGGTTTATTCAATGTGAGTCGTCGAGAAATGAAATCAGAGAAGAGTCACTCCAAAAATTCCCCCCCAGAAACAAAATCGCTTTCAGGGAGAAAAATGATGCTGGGGGAAGAGTCAAAACCAAAAGGTGACATTTTGCTTGGGGGAGAAATACAACCTGATGCATCAAGGAGAATGTAATCCCAGCCTGGAAAAATAAATCCTTAGGATGAAGAGGTGCTGTAAAGAGCAGTCTGGGGTGTGCACACACCAGAAAAGATTCCTGCTCCCCCTAACAACACTCCTGCCCAGGAAACTCCAGGAGATGTCGAGGAGCGGGCACTGACCCTCTCAGACCATCTCTTTCCTCTCTACAGCATGAAGGGAAGACGTGAACATCAGGAAGCAGCAATAGTCTGTACAGGTAAAAGGACAAGCCTTTGAGCAAATCAGCCCCTGGGCAGTGCAGTGAGGGCCATGGTCACCCAAGGAACACCCCGAAATAACAACAGCCCCTTCGATTCCGAAAGTGCGAAGAGCACCCGGAAGAATCACTTTTCTTGGGAAAATTCCAGCAACGTGCTGTTGAAGTGACTTCACCTCAGGGAGGTTCTGCAGATGTAGGTTCATTCCTGAGTTGGGAAGTCACAGTCTTGGGACGTGCATGGTTCCCCCTGGAGATCCTTGCAGCCCAGGAAACTCCCACTGCTCAAGGAAGCTGTCAAGGAGACTGAGCTGAGCTCAAGACAATGGGGCTGGCTTGGGACTTGGTGTGATTCTTGCAGCACTGAATCTGATGGGTCACCAAGATTGATTCTGTTTGGTTTTTTTAAGGAAAATGTTTTCTGGAACCAAAAATATTTTGCTAACAAAAACAAAAAGGCCACTTCCAGAAAGCTTTGGGAGCCACCACGCAGCCAAGTGTCACTAAGCACAGTGTTTAAACTGGGATTAGAGACACACATGTTAAATACCAGGAAGCAACACGACTTCTAGCATGAGAAGTCCCCAGGTCATCAGCTGCCACGAATCAAAATGATGCCAAGGGTGATATCAGGGCACTCTTGCCTTGTCCTTTGAAGATTTCTGCTGGTATCTGCTCCATGGTCCCAGATGTAAGACAGGGACAAACTTTGGTCTGACCCAAAGGGATGGTCCTGACCAATGTGCCAACACCCACCGCACGCACGTCTCCGTTTTGAGGTCAGATTGCAAACATCTCCTGAAGATACCAGAGCTTTTGCCTTTGGATTAAGCACAAAGACCTGGGGGTAGTTTACAAATAAAGTGATAAACACTTTTTTTTTGTAGGAAAAGATGTTCTTGCAGGAAGTGAAGGAGAAGCAAATGTGAGCTAATCAGGGCAAAAGCAGACAAATGAGTCCATGGCCAAAAACCCCCTAAATCTGTTGCCATAAAAGATGAAAATTGAATGAGTAATGAGAGCAGAGCTCTGTCACAGCAGGAGGGGAACTGGATAAAAATGCAAAGGTCTTTTCACCAAAAAAGTCTCTCCTACAGGAGGAAAGTGGTGGGGGGAATATAAGAAACACAATTGTCCATCAACTGCTTAGCCAATCTTCTCGCGGTGTCCTGCACTGTAAATGCAATCTAACACTGGGAATACAAAGGGAGAACTGTGTATGGGACCTGGCAAACACGTGACGGACGGTCGGAGTGGAAATTCAGCTCTTCCCAGGCAGGCAGGCAGGCAGGCCCTGGGAAGGGGCCACGCTGATGAGGAAAGGGAAAGATGAGCAAAGGAAGCCATCAGTGAGGCTGAGTGAATAAAAAGTCTCTTCAATTGGTCCTGGCTGCTCTTTGTGTCTTTGTGCTGGCCCAGAAGGGTCTGAGAAGTCTGAGCATCTCTACTAGATGTGCTTAAGAAGAGCATTTTAATACCAACCCACAGTCCAGAGGGGTTCTCCCAGCTGAGGACAGGCTCTGCCAGTGCCCAACCTGCTCTTGCAGCAGACCCTGCACATGGACAACTTCACTGACCCCACATCTGCGCTCGTGGACAGTTA
Source organism: Rhinopomastus cyanomelas (assembly GCA_013400115.1). Classification (NCBI taxonomy): domain Eukaryota; kingdom Metazoa; phylum Chordata; class Aves; order Bucerotiformes; family Rhinopomastidae; genus Rhinopomastus; species Rhinopomastus cyanomelas. The sequence continues at coordinate 145,794 of VXBP01004611.1, forward strand.
TGGGAAGTGATGCTTTTATGGGAGATGAGAAGTGAGCAGCTGCTAACTAAGCAGAGATGGAGTGAACAGGACGCCGGCCAAGCCAAGGCCAGAACTGTGCGTCATTGCGAGCCCTGTGAGCGCCTCTCCGGATAACAAGAGCATGGCTTGGTTGCAGTTGGGTTGACCCGGCGACCCCCAGCCCCGTCGGCCAGTGGGAGACTGCAATGCAGTCCAAAAGCAAGGAGAAAACCACATGCCTGAGGAGAGCCTTCCCCATGTGTTTGCACAGCCTCCCCTGCACACTAAATGATTTCCCCAGGTTTGTGTGTGGCTTTTCAATGGTTACAGCCGGCAGATGCTTTCCACGACAAGACGTTGGTTTCTCAGTTGCTGTTGCCAACATTCAGCTACCGGGGCTAAAGTTTTCCAAGTGAGCATCTGCTTCAGCCTAGATTTGGGGAGGGGGGGGAAGTGGGAAACATCAGATGAAATATGTCTCGTGTTTTGTAGAATAAGCTCATGAAAAACAGGGTTGTTTTGTCTACTTTTAAGACAAAAAAAAAAAGCATCTTCACTGTTTCACAGAGCAACACTAGCATTTCCAATAGAGAGAAACGTTCAAGTCTGCCAGAGGAGAGAGGGGTCTGCTGGTTCAGAGCTGTGCAGAGGAAAGTGTCACTGTCAGGGAGGCCATCGCCCCAAATGGAGATCTGTCATCAGACAGACCTGCCTCAGGGGCAAACCCCACCAGGGACCCAGGGCAGGTCATCCTCGGAGCGGCCACTCGACCCTTGCTGGGTGGAACAATCGCACATGTCCTCCTGCGCATCTGCTGGGCTCTCCCTTCCACGCTTGGCCGGAACATGGGCTTTTTCACAGGGCAAGTGCAGCGCGGTCATGTCTGAAGAGCGCTGTGAGGTGCTTCCAGGCAAGATCGAGATGCAGCTGTGATTACATCATGCATGAACTTGTGGTAGAAACAAGCATCCCATAACTCCAGACTAAGAGAGCTTTCTAGTGCTTTGACACTAGAGATTAAACAGAAACAAACACACAAGTATCAGCAGAAGTGACTGCAAAAGCCCAGCGAGGGTAAGTAGTTAAGGACAGATAAAGATCAGTTATGGTAACCCAGAGTGAGGACTTGGCTGGAGGGAAAAGACACAGGGATGTAGAGCCCATGACACACAGAATCATTAGGGATTGGAAGGGACCTGGAAAGATCATCCAGTCCAATCCCCCTGCCACAGCAGGATCACCTAGACCAAGTCGCACCGGAACACACCCAGGCGGGTTTTGACAGGTTCTTCACCGATTATGAATAAAGGGTGCATTTAAAAGAGTAAAGGATGTTTTTAGAGAGGGGAGGTGTGGGCAGGGGCGTAGCTGTGTGTGCTGCCCTTCAGACTTTGCCCATCTTGAGAAATGGCTCCAAGGTGCCTTATGCCACCACGTGTTGTTAACCCAAATGGAAGAGTCATCACTCTTACGGCCAACCCACTCTTAAAGAAACAACGACGTTTCCACCAGAACCAGCAGCCGCCCCCGAGGGTCACACACATCAGCAATAACCCTACTACTTTCTAAATGTTTTGGGGAAAAGTACACAAAGACAGACCCATAAACAAGGACAGCAGCAGTAGATGCATTCTTCTGAATCTTTATAGCCTGCGTGGGAGCCGTCACGTGCAGGGTCTGCCAAGGACTCCACACGGGAGCAAATCCTACGTAAAGCAGTGCCAAAACCTTCCTTTTGCCCCCGTTTCTCCACACTCAAGGTGTAGTCAAGGGATTGCCAAGCCCACATCCCTTTCAGCATCCCTGGGACAATAACAGCACTGCCCTGGTGACTGTGGCCAGCAGGATCTGCCAGCACCAACATCCCACTGCTGCTCTGCTCTTCATTCTCTCTTTTACCCTTTCAAGACGAGAATTTTCAGATTTATTTGAAGATGACCCAGCTGTTGTCTGTTTGGACCAGGGGTGGGGGTTTTCCACACACTTGGAGTTGACATCTCCGTAGCCTAGTATCAAACGGAGGATGCCACACCACGGTTTCAGTAACGGAGCCAAGAAAGCCAGGAGTTTCAAAGTCAATGAGTAACCAAATAAAATCATTTTAAAACACCTATTAATCTTAAACCAAAAGGAATGTTTCTGGAAAACACTCACCTCTCCTCCCTGCCCTTTGAAAAACCTCAAATAAAGTCTTCAACACGGATTTTCTTGATTCAAAATAAAATAGTCTGCTTCACGTTTGGGTTGCTCAGCCTTTTTTTTAAACAACTTTTCTCTTTTTCAAAGCTCCTTTTTAATGCTGACCTAAAATACACTCAAACCTGAAAGGGTAACAGAAAGAAGCAGGAGGATTTTTTAAAAGCTTTAGTAGAAAAATTAAAGACCCAACAAGTTCAGTCTCAGTTCACAGGAGCTCCAGACCTTCCAAAACATTGTTTAAACACATAAGTGTGACCTTCCCTTCAGTGATTCCCCTGCCCCTTTGCCATGTGTTGCACGTGACGTGATGACAGGGAGACTCAAAGATGTTTTTTGATGGGCCAAGGTCAGCTGTGTGAGGTTGAACAAGACCAAGCACTGGGTCCTGCACTTTGGTCATAACAGCCCCATGAAGTGCTACAGGCTGGGAGGAGAAGAGTGGCTGGAGAGCTGCTCAGTGGAAAAGGACCTGAGGGTGTTGACTTGATCGACAGCAACTGGACATGAGCCAGCAGCATGCTCAGGTGGCCAGGAAGGCAAACAGCATCCTGGTCTGCATCAGCAATAGTGTGACCAGCAAGGGTAGAGGGGTGATCACCCCCCTGTACTCAGTACTAGTGAGACCTCATCTCGAGTACTGTGTTCAGTTTTGGGCACCTCAGCACAAGAAGGACATTGAGGGACTGGAGTGAGTCCAAAGAAGTGGGACAAAGCTGGTAAAGGACCTGGAGGACAGATCTGAGGAGGAGTGGCTGAGGGAACTGGAGTTGTTCAGACTAGATTAAAAGAGGCTGAGGAGAGACCTTATTGTTCTTCACAACTACCTGAGAGGAGGTTGCAGCAAGGTCAGAGTCAGTCTCTTCTCCCAAATACTAACGATTGAACAAGAGGAAATGACCTCAAGTTGTGCCAGGGGAGGTTTAGACTGAACATTAGGAAAAATTTCTTCAGCAGAAGAGTGGTCAGGGATTGGAACATACTGCCCAGGGAGGTGGCGAGGTTGCTGTCCTGGAGGTGTTAAAAAGTGTGTAGATGTGACACTAGGGAACATGGTTTACTGGGCGTGGTGGGGCTGGGTTGATGGTTGGACTGGATGACCTCAGAGGACTCTTCCAACCCTAACAATTGTGTGGTTCTGTGCTCAGGTACGTCAGCGCGGGCCCTGTTCAGGTTTGAATGTGCAGGACAGCACCTCCTTGCTGAAGGACACTGGTGGCATGGGAGCACCCACAGCAGCCTCGCACGTCTTACAGTAACTTGTCCTGACCAACGCAGCAGCACTCGCTTACGAGCAGAAGCAGGTGCTAAAAAACCCTCTCGGATTATGCAAAACCCATAAAAATCCATAAAAACCCACAAAAACCCATAAACACCCAAAGGTCTGCAAGTCTGCCTGAGCAAGCTGAGCATGTTTGCATGAATAAGACACTGCAGCCAGGCTGGATGAGGCTCTGGCCAGCCTGATCTAGGGTGGGGTGTCCCTGCCCATGGCAGGGCAGTTGGAACTGGATGATCCTGTGGTCCCTTCTAACCCTGATTGACTTGGTCTAGGTGATCCTGCTGCAGCAGGGGGATTGGACTAGATGATCTTCCAAGGTCCCTTCCAATCCCTAATGATTCTATGGTTCTAGTTTTTCCCCTAGCTGTTCAAGAGATGCCAAATGCTTGATAGGAAGCTGCTGCGTTGCTCACAGCACCACGAGCTCCACATCCTGAAGAGCTCGGAAAGGACCGGGCTGCAGGGAGCACAGCGACGATTCCCTGGGCTGTTTTTAAAGAGCATGGCCCTGCAGGTGGGGGGGAAAAAACCAGCCACAGCCTTCATAAAAAAGGTTTTGTTCTATCTGTTGGAGTGAAGATATTTATGGTGTCTGCTGTGTCATTCCAGATTTGCCATGGGCCATTAAATATCCACCTGGATATTGCATCATTTAACGACTGGAATGCGTAAGCGTTTGTGCTGCTCGTGAAAGAGCAGCTATGAGCTGTGCAGAGTGAGGGAGCTCTGCTGTGCTTCAACAAATAAACCAGGAAGGGAGCAGATAACACAGCCACGGTCAGTTGGGGTGGACCGACAGGGATGTGTATGTATTTTTTTTTTAACCGATCACGACAAGAATGTGAGTGGGGGCTCGCCGTGTTATTTCTGGCCTTCCCTTGTGCTTGTTAATCTTCCCCGGGTGTCAGGAGTGTTTTGAAGAAGGATTGTGAGGAGGTCTCTTCCCAAACCAGACCCTGCACAAACAAGCACTGTCAGAGGGCATCCTCTGCACCCTCATCAACACGCAGATGCCTCATATGGACAGTCCAAAAGCCCATCTCACTTCTAAATCATGCGCCAAGCTTTGTCTGAAGGTGGCAAGCCAGCTCTCGGTCAAGATAGCCACGGTCTCTCAACATCTGGGACAGGCTTCTGAAATAGGTCTGTAACTCTGGTTTTGTGTGTGAAATGTCTATACAAAAACCCGGCTCTGTTTCAACAGCCACCGCACCTCAGAGATGTGCCCGGCCTTGGGTGATGCTTTTCAGACCTGCCCCTCGTGCTGGCTGGTCCAGCTGCTTCACACTTGTGTTTGAGAACCATCCACCCCTTCTAAGTGTGGCTGGTGTCATTAATGTCTATAAATATGTGAAGGGTGGGTGTCAGCAGGATGGAGCCAGGCTCTGCTCAAGGTCATCTAGTGATAGGACAAGGGGCAATGGTTGTGAGCTGGAACAGGGGAAGTTCCAGATAAGTAGGAGAAGGAACTTCCTCACAGTGAGGGTGACAGAGCACTGAAACAGGCTGCCCAGGAGGATTGTGGAGTCTCCTTCACTGGAGATGTTGAAAACCCACCCGGATATGTTCCTGTGTGACTTGGTCTAGGTGATCCTGCTGCGGCAGGGGGATAGGACTGGATGATCTTTTGAGGTCCCTTCCAATCCCTAATGATTCTACGGTGGTGCAGGTTGGTCTCCAAGGGAGCCTGTGTGGGACACACAGTGTTACTGCAAACACCAGCACAGTGTTTAAAGCGGAAGATAAGCGTCATGGCTACACAGGGCACTGGAACAATATTTCCTCAAGGGAAAGCATCTGATGACGTCCCCCATGACTGCAGCCTCCTTTGGTGGTCCTGCTTTATCCAAGTTTAAAAAAGAGTTTGAATGCCTCATACTGAGCTGATGGAAACAAGGTGATACTGGAGCTGCACTGCAGTTGAATGTTGGCTCGAGATGTACAAATGCAATGGGCAGGACACGCTGGAAAGGGCTGACTCTGCCGAATCTAGGGGGTTTAAAAACATATATTTCTTTCCAGTCCTCAGTGGGGATGGTGGAAAGGAACCTAAGCCCTCTCCAAAATCAAAATGTAGCTGTGGAGTCTTGTTAGGAAAACGAAGTGGTTTCAGCGGGAGGCATTTAGCCAGGCTAGGGGGGGGAGCTGGGGTGAAGGTTTCAGGGCTGGGTCTCCTGGGGCAGGCTGTGAGTGGAGCACCCTGCTGAAGGGCCAGCAGCCTCACGGCCTTCAGCCACGGCACGCGTCATCTCGCAGAGTCCCCAGAGAACGCGGATACTGGGAGCGCGTCGAAAAGGTCAGAGCATCTGGCAGGTCTCTGCCCAGATGACATCAGCTTTGGAAAGAACTTTGTAGAGATCAAACTTGGGCAGGGGAGAAAGCAAATGTCTGCAGATCTGCAGCTGCAAGGGAAGAGGTTTCTGCAGGAGCACTTTCCGATTGCTCTGCAGGTCTCCCCAGCATGCCCAGACCCCACCAGATACGCATTTAATGCCTCCTGCCTGTTGCTGGAGTGGCAGCAGCAGCTGTAGAGGGGCAGGTTAGTCCTAAATAAGTTCTTCCTCCCTCCCAGAGCCACAGTGGGTTTTCTTTTGCTGACTCCAAGGGACAGGACCCTAACAAGCTGCTCACAACAGAGGTCCGCACTCTTCTTCTGTGATACTAGCAGCACAGAGCAGCAAGCAGGAGGAGGAAGGAAACTGCAAGATCAAGTTCCCTTGCAGAACAATTTTATCAGCAATTTCAAAGGCACTTGACCCTTCCCCAGTCCAGAAGAGGCAGGTGCTCACAGTTTACTGTAAGCCACAAGAGAGCTGTGAAACAACTTACTGTACTGGGCCATATGGACATAAAATCTCCCTCCAGGACAAACATATTTCAAATAAACCCGCACTCAAGACACACTCGACGTTTAGGAGAAAGCAGGTCCTATAAAACGAGCTCTGCAGCACTCATCTCTGGAGGGGAAGGGGGAATTGTTTTCCTTGGCATTTCCCATCCCTTCTTGCCTCAGCTGCAGACAGGGGGAAAGTAAATACACGCTTGGGCCCCAGCACAGTGGTGGGGAGACGAAGAGGGAGAGGGAGAGGGAGAGGGAGAGGGAGAGGGAGAGTCTGTGGGCTGGGGTCGGCGTTAGGATGCTGTGGTGCTCTGGAGAGACTCTCCAGTGCTGGTCACAATGAGACCAGCAGCTTGCTGCAGCCAACCAGAGCAAGAAGCACTGAATCCTTCCTTAACAAACAAATACTGCAAAGCACAGGAAAGGGAAGGCTGGGTAAAATGTGCCAGCAGCCTGGCACTGCCAGGCGGAGAGGCGGCAAATAACGACACCAAACCGAGAAGCAATGCATCCAAAAATCCCATAACGACAAAGATGTGGTCTTGCTATCACCTCGGCTGCTTAGGCTCTATCATCACCTGGCTCTCTGCAACAATCACTAAAGCCCAAAGGTTGCTTCAAATTGTTTATAGCACTGGCCCACCTACAGCAGAACTCCACACAGAGCATTGGCAGCAGGACCCTTTGCAGAAAAACCTTTCCTGATAGCTGAAACCATCAGCAGACAGCGACAGGTCAGGCTGATGCTTGCTTTGCTTCTTTCCCAGACCAAGATCTGACTAGGAACAGCTGCCTACTTTATGGCTGCCTCTTTTCTTTCTACTTCATTCCCCTCCATGCTCCCCAAAAAAGAGGGGGGAAAAGAAAGAATGGCTAAAATTTATGGCTAGGAGAAACCGATTACTGTTGGCAAGTGAACTGAAGGGATCAATTGTTCCATATGGCAAAAGCCAAAGGACTCAGGGCTCTATTCACAAGAAAAGACTGATGTGCTAAAGGGCATGGAAATGCCACTTTTATTGTGTGGCGGAGAATTTTCACATTTGAATCCAAATTCCATAGGAAAGCGTGGTATGCGGGAGACCCAGCTCCGAGGGCCGGCCAGACGGCGTGTGTGAGCAGAGAGCATGTGCGCGGGGAAAGAGTAATACCCCGAGCACAAAGGTTCTGTGTTCTGTGCCCCCGGCACAATGTCAGGCTTTCACGCAGCCGGGGAATCGTGTGCAGAATGCAGCTCCAAACGTGCTCTGAAATGGGCAAGGCCAGAGAGACGTCCTCCCCTTCTCCACCCAAGCGTGTGGGTGCTAGGTCCACTGCTGGTGGTGGTGCAAGAAAACCTTGTGAAGCTCATGACAGCAGGAGAATAAAACCCTCACGTTTCCAGACTTAGGAGAGGGACTGGGACTTCACAAGCTGAGAGGACTGGGAGCATGTGCTCGCAGACGTGTGGCAGGGCAAGCACCAGCACCGGCTACGGCACGTTGAGATAAGGCATCGGAGCTAGGACACGGAGAAATAGGAGCCCGCTGGCTTGAGGACGGCCGCATGGGCTGTTTGCACGGTTGATCGAGCGGTGAAGCACGATGGATCCGGAGAAGCCCGCTCAAGCCGTATTTTTGGACGCGCATCAAAAGCAGCTCCCGGTGGGGAAGCAGAGGACTGGAGGCACGGCGCTGCCCCGACAGCACGCCTCAGCCCTCGCGGGCGCACGTGCTGTGGGATACGGACCCCAAAGGCTCCTGGTGCTGGGTGGCGCACAGAACGCAGAAGCAGATGGCTCCGGCTCAGCTACTCATCACCGGGTCGTTCGGCGCTTTGCGACAGACAGCTGTACAACAGCAGAGAGCCAGGAGGACTTTGGCTGTGCAGCTTTTCCAGCAGAAAATGGGAGCGGGGCCCGATTTAATAAAGCCTCCAACAACAGCTAGGTGCTTCAGTCTCCTTGGAAGACCTTGGAAATCACAGCCCTTCCTCAATTAAGTGAAAAAACCCACAAAAAAAAAAAACCCTGTTCAGAACAGCCAAGTACAAATTATTCTAAAACAAACGCCAGAGTCAAGGCTGCCCAGGTTTTGTTTTGGGATGCTCTGTCTGCGGGCAGCCGAGACTCGGGGCACACAGACCCACGTGCGTTTAGAAGGAGGCTTGTGACTAAATTTGGGCAAAGGTTTGTGAGCTGACGAAGCAGCGGGAATGACTTCAGCACAGACCTGACGATCGGCTTTAGCAGCAGGGCTCCCGTGTGGGGCCGGCGCGGTGGGAGCGGGCGGCACCGCTGGCTCTCTGGCCGGCTGACAGCACAGATGTACTGCAGCTCGGCTCAGCCGGGGACTAATTTTAACAAGCTGCTCGCGTGGTTACAAAAGGCAGATCTGTTGGCATTTTTACTTTCAGCCACCTGGTCTTGACAAATATTTTCTGCAAATAGCACATGTGTCGTGAGGCCGGGCTCAGGAGATGTGCGAGGGAGGAGTTTAAGGGGCTGGAACTGGCCATGGCTGGGATGTCCCACCAAACAGCATGATCAGCAGGCTGAAAGGAGGCAACATTTGCAGGAAGAGGTGAAAGATCTAAAGGATAAATCATAGAATGGTTGGAAGGGACCTTAGAGATCATCTACTCCAACCTTCATGGGCAGGGACATTGCTCAACTAGACTGGGTTGCTCAAGGACTCATCCAGCATACAGCAAAGAGGATGATGAAGGATGTGGAGCACCTCCCTTACGAGGAGAGGCTGTGGGAGCTGGGTCTCTTGAGCTTGGAGGAGACTGAGAGGTGACCTCATTATAAATATTTGAAGGATAGGTGTCAGCAGGATGGAGCCAGGCTCTTCTCAGTGTCATCTAGTGATAGGACAAGGGGCAATGGTTGTAAACTGGAATAGAGGAGGTTCCACATAAATATGAGAAGGAACTTCTTCCCAGTGAGGGTGACAGAGCACTGGAAGACGCTGCCGATGGAGGTTGTGGAGTCTCCTTCACTGGAGACGTTTAAAACCCACCTGGATGTGTTCCTGTGTGACTTGGTCTAGGTGATCCTGCTGTGGCAGGGGGATTGGACTAGATGATCTTTCGAGGTCCCTTCCAATCTCTAATGATTCTATGATCCAGTCTGGCCTTGAACACCTCAAGGGGTATTCCACAGCATCTCCAAGGCAATCCATTTAAGTCTCTCTACCCTTGCACTGAAGACCTTCTTCCTAAAAACGAACCTAAACCTACTCTTCTTCAGTTTAAAACCATTCCCCTTGTCCTGCCAATAGATCCCTCTCTAGTCTTCCTGTAGGTTCCCTTCAGGTATCGGAAGGCAGCTACAAGGTCCCTAAAGAGTCTTCTTTTCTCTGCCATAGGCTGAAATGACACTCTTAGAGAGGTCTGATGCTCAAGATGGACACAGTGCATTCTCCAGGCATGGACTGGAGCAGGAAAGCCCACCGTGCATTGCCGTGAGCCTGGCACTAATACCTGTCCTTGCTAGGTCCATCCCTATTAGATGCCATGGCAAGAGACACAGCCTGAGCAGGAAAGTTCCCAGAAGATGTCAGGTTTAACTGTTTGAAAGAGAACTTGTTGAGCAGTTTCATTAAAAGTCCTTGTTTAAAACAGCTCTCCTAGAACAGCAGAGGAGGACACCACTAACGGAGACGTGCTGCTTTCCAGAGAAGTTCTGGATTGATTCACACTCTCAGACAGATACCGCCGAGCACTGTCGGACTCCTACAGGCAAGACTGGTCTTTTTACCACAATATCTAATGCACAGACTGCTCTAAGGGACCTAAACATGTAGCAGTGACCACTAGAGTCCTCCTTTCTTCATGCCACAGTAACATCTGCCACCAAAACTCAGAGAGGAAGGACTGGTGTGAATTAGTGTTCTGAACACAGCCAAATTCAGGCGTAGTGACTAAACACAAAGATAACAAAGGAGCTACTGACGCTGTCTCCATCCCTTGACATCTTCACTGGCAGGCCATTTTGGAGTAAGACTTATTGGGCTCCTTGCCAGGGTGACTGGGTAAATCCAATGATTCATGAAATGTAAACTTCCAGTTGTTGATCTTGTGATAGTCTCTGCCCTTAAAGCTAATCCAGCTGTTCACAGAAGTTTCCTCTGTTTTCCTGGAGCCTGGCACAATGAGCAAGATGAAGTGTAGGACAATGCGAGGGCGTAGTGTCAGACTGACGGGGCCCATGTCTTGACCTGACTAATTCATAGGTCTCTCTGTGCACATGGGATGGCGAGGAACTGCTGAAAAGCTGCTCTCTGATCAGACAGGGGAAGGAAGGAGGACACCAAGCGGTGCAGAAACTAGTGTGATGAAATCACCTTTTCTGCCCTTCAGGAAGATGGAGATGGTTCTTTTTGCATCCAGAATCCATTTGCTCTGGGTTGGGTGGGAAGAAGTGGAAATCTGCAGACCCATTCTGCTGTTAAAACTGGTTCTGGCTTACAAAGCTGGACAGTTTTTCCAGCTCATTTCCAGGCTACACTGGAGCCATTTTCAAGCTTCAGAGTGAACCCAGAAGTAAACCAACCAAACAACAATTCGAGAGCTCGTGTGGCAGATCAGCTGAAGTGCTGGGTCGCTCTTCCCCAGAAACCACTCCACAGTTTTCACTGCAGTTACCAAAGCAGGTCTCCACTGACCTATTAGACAAAGCTCAGAGTCAAAACCAGACCCTCACAAGCTTTCTGCACAGCCCCACCCCTCCAAAGGGTCAGTCGGCAGTTTCAATAGCTGCTGGACCTCACCCTTTCAGTTGCCTCCACAACACACAAACTTCTCACAGCTTGCTTTAAATTAGTCGTGGGACAGCAGAGAGGAATGAGAAGGATTTGAAAAGATGAAGGTTTAGGTGCAAATGGTAATTTATGTCTTCCAGAAAATGCAAGTCAAACCTTGCCTGTTCTGGCCCTTCAGCACTCCCGATGGGAACAGGATGTGCGTTCAGCATATCTCCAAGGTATTCTCATATGAACATGACAACCGGGTGCCTACTGCGAGGACAGCTCTAACAAATCACCCACATTCTTTTCAAGCCAACGCTGCAATTGTTCTTCTTGTCAGATCATCTGGCTTCAGTGTGGGCTCCCTTCAATTTCCAACGCGGAAAGTATTTCCAATAGTTGACAGATGTCTTTCCTCGCTTTACACTCCCTTCTTACCCTCTGCAGTGCTAGCCTTACAGGAAATACCGAGTTAATTGGAAAGATTAGGGAAGGTCTCCTCCAGCTATTGGAGGAGAAAGTGGGAGCAGTCAGAACCCAGTAAAAGGAGGATAATTCCTTGAACATGTAAAATTAAAAGCTAAAATAAAATATCAACAGCCAGGGGAAGGAAGGGCTCTAAAACCACGTTGGATGTTTGTTATCACTCAGTGCAAAATGAAGTGATCTCTCTCTCTCAATAACTTTAATTCCTTGCCCACGTGCAGGAGACTTTTCCCAAGAAGGAAGGATTTGTGAACTGTTACTAGAAATCCGACTGGATCCCGCTGTGCGACACCAGGGCTATGGTCCCTCTCACCAGTTTATCCCTCGGGTTTTTCACACATTAATTACTCCCCTGTGGAAGACACTGTATTTGTTCTCAGCAGCAAAAAACACCAGCAGCAGCACACAGAGGAATTTTTGAGGCATGTAGATAATGCAATTTCTATAGAAACTGTCTCTTGTGAGCTCACTGGATTTGGAAGGAGGTAGAGTGTGATGCTGGGATTTCTAAAGGACGAGAAGTCCTCCCAGTTGATCTTGGATCTGGGTGCAGGTTTTCACCTCCACCTCCTCTTCCCTATGTCATAGACAATATCACTATACTCACACCAGTACCAGTTTGGTCTGGAGTTTGATCTGCTCCCATTTCCAGGCTATACTCAAGTGTGAGCAGCTCCAAAGGATTTTCTTCCTGGAAGGACACAAAACACACCCTGTCCTAATTATCCTTCTGAAAGTACTGGAAGCAGCTAAGCTGTTTGGACAGCAGGAGCCTACAGTCATAACGGAGACATCTAAGCACCACCGAACTAAATGCATTACTCCTTTTGGTAGTGCTCCTCTTGCTCCATCCTCCTCAAAAAGAGAAGGGGGAAAAAAGAAAATCATAGAATCACAGGACATTAGGGATTGGAAGGGACCTCAAAAGATCATCCAGTCCAATCCCCCAGCCACAGCAGGATCACCTAGATCAAGTCACACAGGAACAGAACCAGGTGGGTTTTAAAAGTCTCCAGAGAAGGAGATTCCACAAGTCCCCCGGGCAGCCCATTCCAGTGCTCCGTCACCCTCTCTGTGAAGAAGTCCTGTCTCATATTTCTTTGTCCTGCAGAGACCAGCTGCAAAATCCCTGTGTGAGGAAAGCGTACCGAAGGAAAAAGCCCTGCGTGAGTGATGCTGAACATCCAGCGCTCAGCTCCTCGGCTGCACTGCAAGAGGACATGGAGTTCGATCACAGCTGGAGCACGACTGTGTGAGCAGACAATAAATTAAAAGCAAAAGGTTTTGTGTTTAGACCTAGGTGAGGAAGCACAGACAGTTAACAAAACCGTGGTGACTCAAGGTACAAGTCAGTGACAGTAACTGCAGGGCTCTACAGTCTCCTGGCAGGAAATCCCTTCATGAAGGTGCAGGTCTCGGAGCTGTTAGCACCATTACAACTGGTGGGGATAATTTGGGATAATTTTCGAGATCGGTACTATTTGTGTCATGCCAGTCAGCATTTATCCTGCAGGTCAAAACTCAGCGCTCATTTGAAAGACGTTTCAAAGCCTTACCTGCTCAGGCATCTGGAAGCACTTAGGCACGTGAACCTGTTTGCTATTTATGCTGCTTAACGGTTCCCACGTTGGTGTGGGGTGGAAAGTTGGGTGATAGCAAAGAAAACACTGAAGTGCAAGACCCAGTGTCTTTCCCAAGGCAATGGGATGTTAGAAGTCCACTAGCAGCTTTGTTTGCTCTTTGTTTTCTCCTTATCTCGTGCCTTGAGGGTCCCAGCAAGCAAGGAACAGGGTAAGGGAAGGAAAATGAAGGATAGCCATGACCTCAGCTGAGGAGCTGCTCTGATGACACGAGGATGAAGACTGTCAAAGTCTGATGGAGAACAGGAGCATCCATAAGGGAATCTGCAAGGAGCAAGACCTTAAGTAGGATGCCTCAGCTGAGGAGGCTGAACAGATGGGATCCAGTGAGGGAAGGATCTTCTGCCAGAAGCCATAAAGCCTGAAGAAAGCCCATAAGAATTGGAAGGGCTGCAAGGATGCTTCATGAGCACCACTGAACTGCCAAAAGGAAGCCTCAGGTCTGCAGCTCAGAACTAAAACTACCCACAGCACATCCTGGGTAATTCTGGCTTAAAGTTCAGAGTAGCTTTGTGTTCACAGATCGCACCTCCCCATGCCACATGTGCTGGTTGGCAGAAAGACAGACAGAAACTGCAGCAGAAGGCAGGCCATGATGTAGAAGAGCTCCAAGGCAGGACTATCACCTTATGCAAACAAAGCAATAACAACCAAAGTTCAGTGCTGATAGAGGCAGAGCTGTACACGCTGGAAGGTCCTCTCTTTCCTGCAAGGGGCAGAAAGGGACTGAGAGCATTAAAGCAGAAGGGACAGGGGAAACCTCAGCTGAACCTACAAGCACAGTGAACAACATGCCTCAGTGAAACTGTCATGGAGAGATGGAGTAGCAGGGATGTGCTACTCTGCTACAGGGTACTCCATCTCTGAAGGATGCAGGGCAGGAAGGGTTCAGAGAAGCTGAGCAAACAGTGAGGCAAGAAGAATGTTCTCTCTGAAGAGCCAGTACAAGTCACCTTAAAAGGCAACAAAAAAAGGAAGGGACAAAGCAAACCACTTTCTATCGTTTGAAGAAACCTGTTGAGGAATCTCCTTTTCCTTCTTCCCCAGAACCAGCAGAGAAAAATCAGTCCAGAGGACACCAAAAGGCAGGGTTTCATGCAGCCTCATCACTAGGATATGGAGGCCACTATAGAATCATAGACTGTATCAGGCTGGGATGGACCTTTAAAGGTCATCTAGTCCAACCCCACTGGAGTGAGCAGTAGAACAGATTGCTCAGAGCCCCATCATGCCTGACCTTGAATGCCTTCAGGAATGGAGCTTCTACCAGCTCTCTGAGCAACCTGTGCCAGTGATCCACCACCCTCACTGTTCCAAGCTTTTTTCTAACGTCCAATCTAAACCTGCCATGGTCTAGTTTAAAACCATTGCCCCTCATCCTGTCACTGCACACCCTCGTGAACAGTCCGTCTCCAGCTTTCCTGTAGGTCCCTTTCAGGTACTGAGAGGCCACCAAGAGATCTCACTGGAGATCTCTCTTCTCCAGGCAGCACAGTCTCAACTCTTCCAGCCTGTCCTCGCAGGAGAGATGCTCCAGCCCTCTGACCATTTTTGTGACCTCCTCTGGACACGCTCCAACAAGTCCACATCCTTCTTGTGTTGGGGACTCCACAGCTATGATAAGGTGTCAGTAAACCTGAAGCTCCCATTTAGCTTCAGGAGACAACCACAGATGAGATGTGTATGGATATCCTGGGTGATCACTCAGGCAACATCTTGGAATTAGTGTCTAGAGCAGTTTTAGAGATGCTCTGCACAGATCTGCAAGCCCCAATGTTTTAGCCTTCCTCCGAAGCAGCTCCCCTTTGGGAAAAGGGTAGTAACAGCTAGAGAAAACATGACAGTGTTTCTCCCTGGTCCACAGTTACCCTGGTTGAAGCAAGGACAGGCAGCACAGCTGGCACTGCCATGGCAGATGTGGCAGCACTCACCACCGTGGTTTCACACGGCCTCGGTGACACACATGTGGCAACGTGAGGACGGACACCTGCCAGCTCCCAAAGCCAACAAATTCCTGAGTGTGCAGCAGCAAAGTAAACAAATACAACAACGACTTGCCCCAACAGCAACTTGGGGCAGAAGTCCTGGCTTGTCTGAAGTATCAATAAATGGTGCTTCAGAAGAGCATGAGGTTCATGTGCTCTGGAACACCCACGCAAGTCTTCAGGGGCAAGTATTCCTCCTTAGCTTTGGAGCTACTTTAAACCTTCACCCTGTCACCATGCCAAGGCACAGAACCCATGGCAGTGCTCCCTTGCCAGCCTGCACTGCTCTGCACACCAGTGTCCCCATGGGATCCTCCAGCCAAGGTGTCCATCACCCCACATCCAGGTCTCTCTTTTCATGTTTTGCTTCCCCTCAAGGAATCTGCAGGACAGTTGGTCCATTTTTCTTCACCAAGTCAGTGTTTTGCTCTGCCAAGGCTTGCACTCAGATCTCAGTTTGCCTTTGAACCCCATCTTGTAATTACCTTTGTTATCAAATTCTTTTTCAAGAGAAAGGAACGGCCCTGGTCTTGAAACAAGCTCAGATTTGTGACCTGACTTTAAATACATTCAGCTGAAAGCCATTAGCAATTATTCAATTGCCTTTGCTGTAAAATGGCTTAAATTACTCAACTTTAGTCCATTATTTGAAGAAAAAATATCATTTAAACCTTCAGGTTTAGAGAAGTACATTAAAGGCATTTAACAGTCAGAGCACAGTTCTCCTGCGCACAAGTCCCATCCCCACCCGAGACGATGCTGGGTCCAAGCACGCATGGGGCCATGACTGAGCTGCAGAGGACTTAACCCCAGGGGCTGTGCCCTGTGTCCTGCCACTGATCTACCTGCCTACCCCACCCCAGAAAGCTCCTTCAGCTCGGTCATGCCGTGGCAGCCTAACTCTCCACCAGATGCTTTGCCCCAGTGCTGTTGCCAGCACAATTTGCCCTGATGAAAGAAGGAAAAAAAATAAAGAAAAATGAGAAAAAGAAGAGGGAAAAGAGAAAATTCAGGGGAGGGGGGATGAAGGAAAAAGTCAAACAAAAGGTTTGGTGGCAGCACAGACTAAGCACTATTTCTGCTGCCTTGTGGCAATGAACTCTGCTTTGTTTTCTCCCCCTCTGCTCTGACTTTTGCCCGTACTCGGGGCCGGGGGCTCTGGCCACTGAAACTACTGGTGGGATGCAGCACATCCATCTGGCATCGGTCTCAGGAATTTCATTTCTAATGTCCCTAAGAAATCCTGAGCTGCATTTCATCCCTATAACCCACGGGAACAGACAGCAAAATTTGCCAAAAGAGGGAGCATTCCCTAAATGCTGAAGATGGACCATCTCCATCCAGCCCAAAGCCTGCAGGGC
Organism: Rhinopomastus cyanomelas; assembly: GCA_013400115.1. NCBI lineage: Eukaryota > Metazoa > Chordata > Aves > Bucerotiformes > Rhinopomastidae > Rhinopomastus > Rhinopomastus cyanomelas. Next base: position 162,313 of record VXBP01004611.1, read on the forward strand.
TTTGCAGCAAAGGGACCTGTCAAAACCTACAGCCAGACACCATCAGGACTTTATGTTCCAGCATCACTCACAAGTTAAAAAACAAAGCATCTGACCTTTAGTTAGGTCTAAGAGGACATAGACTGACCTGGGGACCACAATGTGCATCTGGAACCATGATGGAGACATCTAGGCACACATTCACTCTTCATGGGCAGCCACAAGAACAGCTTGGGGCATCCAGGAAGCAACACAGGGTGGTTATAGAGCAGGAGCTGACTCCCTACATGAGGTCTGGGTGTACCAGCACCTTCTTTCAAAGAAGGTCTCTGACACTGTGCTGCGTCCTAACTCGTCCCCGAGTCCATCATCAGGGCCGTCTGAAGGTAGAAATAGTCAATGCCCCACTGCAGGGCTGTTGTTAATTCTCTTTGGAAATGGAAGAAGGGAAGAACAGGTACAAGACCATTACTGATGCCACTGCAGAGAGAGACCTCTGGCTCTCAAGCATCTTAATTCTAATTAATTCTAAATGCAATCTGGGCCACATTCAGATGCGGCTTCAATGTGGCCCAGACCAAGAGACATTCAACCTTCACAAAGATTGGGGGGGAAGTTTGGAATGGACAAACCTCCCCCCTCCCCACACCTTCCTGCCAACTCCACCTCAGATATTTTCCTAACAGCACTTTCTGGAGCTGACAGTCCCTGCTGCAGCGGTGGCCAGCACAAGTCCCCGCTCTGCAGTGGTGGTTTGGCAGCTTTATGATGTTTTACATCACTTTTGCAAAGAACACCATAGCAATAAAATTTGTAGTTTTCCTAAACCCCCAGAATCCATTTAATCAAAACAGTCCGGCGGCCGCACCAGGGCATTATGCAAGTGCAAGGCTGCTTCTCCTTCAGCAGCCGGAGGAGGAATTTGCTGACAAGTCAAGATTAAACTTCAGGTTCCTTCTGCTCTCCCCAGTCATTATGTGCTGTTAAGAAGAAATGTCAAGTTAATTAATTCAATCTCAGGAGAGGGGAAACCCACACAGGACTGTCTTCAACATGGAAGTTAAGTAGTGAGTACTGAGTACTGTGTCCAGTTTTGGTCCCTACTACACAAAACAGATGGGGACAGGCTGGAAAGGGTGCGAAGAAGGGTCATGAAGATGATCAGAGGATGGAAGAAAAGGTTGAGAAAGCTGGGGATGTTCAGCCTTGTGAAGAGAAGGCTTAGGGAGGGCCTTATCCTCATGAACTAGTACCTAAAGAGTAGCTACGTTGCTGACTCCCTTTTTACAAGGGATCATATGGAAGAGACAAGGGGTGATGGGTGTAAGTTACTCCTGGGAAGATTCTGACTGGAGTCCTGAAGAACGTTCTTCACCATTAGAGCATAATCTCCCAAGGGAAGTGGTCGATTGCCCTACCTTAGACAGTTTTAAGACCCAGCTAGACAGACTGCTGGGACACCTAATTTAAACTCTATATTTAGCGTGATAGGTTGGACTAGACGATCCTCAAGGTCCCTTCCAACCTGTTGTTCTATGAATCTGTAAGGGGAAAGGTTGAACGCGTTTACTGCCATGTGGAGAGCTGCAGCCTCCTGCTGCGGGGGGGGGGGGGGGGNCGCCTTCTCTGGGGGGGGGGGGGGGGGGGGTCGCCGTGGGGTAGCCTTGCTGGAAATCATTTCACTCAAAATTAAGTTAGCACCCCTTAAATTAATTTGCACCATCAACCCCTCTGAATTCCAAGCCACTTTCTGTCATACATCTTGTTTTCTTCCTAGGACGTGCCTGTATTCATAGCCCAGGGCTTGGCACGAGCGCGGGGAGCAGCACCTCACCTCCCTCCACACCAGGAACGGGTGGGCAGGTGGTAGAACCCCATAAACCACAATTAACCTTTTCATTAAACGACAACTCCCGGAGAGAAAATGGGGCTGTATTGAAAGGAATGAGGCTGCTTTATGTTAACGGCGAGGCTCAAACCTTAAAACAAAATATTTGTGCTTACATAAATAGTTGGAAAGGTACAAGTGTCATAACACTGGGTGTTTGTTATTGGAGCAGGAGTTTGCCTCCTGCCTGCAACAAACTGTCATAACAAAGCCGGCCCTGGGCTCGCTGCGTTTACTCCTGGCTGCCGTGTTTAAAAGTCACAGACAATCCCAAGCTATAAACAGATGCACGAGAGCTCACACAAAGGCTCCTGTCAAAGCCAGGCTTGTATCAGCATGACAGACCCAACGTCATCTCAGGGGGTGCAAAGTTTATGGAGCTGCACGATTGGACCCAGTGTTGTCCCAGGACTACAAGACACCCTGCTGCTCCACCAAAGCCTGCCCAAAACACCATGAGCAGCAGAAGGGTGACTGGAGACCTGTGTGTCCTAAAACATGCTTTTTGCAGAGAATGTCTTCAGCCCCAGTGCAAGCTAAGCTGGGCTCTCCAACCCAGCCCAGCCCAGCCCAAGGAGGGAGACTTTTATCGGGTCCGGCCAACAGCAGAAGCTTCCCAGCTGCTTGCAGCACCAGAGAAGCCAGGACTGGGAGCCATGAGAGCTCACTGCAGCTCCTCCCCATCAGCAGGGCCCACCTGCTACAGCAGAATGCTTTGGCAGCCTTTCAGCCTTGGAATCTACCCATCCCATGGGTGGGAGAGGTTTCAGACCCAGAGGGACTAATATAGCTCAGGTGCACAGCAGAGTTGGGTAGGGGATCTGTGGGGTCTCTGTGTATGGCCAACATGTCCCCATGCCCCTAAAGAGGAGGAACTGGGAGGCGATGGGGCAGGAGGTGGACTGCACAGGGCTCCCATAACCAGCTCTGAATTAGCACTGTCCCAGTGGCTGCTCCAAGGCAAGGATCGTCCCCAGCAGTTAACCATCTCCTGCCTCCACCAACAGCCCCTGAGCTGACTGGTGCCTGGACCATGGACCCAGTGTCCATCCCCTTGTTTTCCATACCTCAACTCACCTTGATGATTCAAAGCTTGGGCACAAGGAGCAATAGGTGTGAGCTGGAACAGAAGAGGTTCCCCAAAAAAATGAGAAGGAACTTCTTCAGGGTGAAGGCAACAGAGCCCTGCAACAGGCTGCGCAGGGGGACTGTGGAGTCTCCCTCTTTGTAGATATTTAAAACACCTGGACACGTTCTTGTGTGACTTGATCTAGGGGGTCCTGCTCTGGCGGGGGGGGATTGGACTAGGCGATCTTTCAAAGTCCCTTCCAATCCCTAGTGTTCTATGATTCTGTAAAGAAGTGACAAGAGATTTAACAGTCTATAGCTGAGGCAGGAAAACCCAGCATGGGTTCCAACACGCTGGGGCTGGGCAGAGGGCAGGTAAATCACAGGACACTTATGTCTGAGAGGGGGATTGGTGTCCTTTTCCTTTAAAAATGCTTTAGGTAACCTACAGCTCTCAACCCACTTTGCTAGTACAGACAGGTACTGGTCCCCATCCTGTGTAAGCTGCATACAAGTGATCTTGGAGAGCAACCGACTTGTTCCACAAACCCCAAAGCCATCCCACATGGCAGAACCTGTCCTTAGCGCTGTTCCTGACCGACACACATCTGCAGCTGGGAGCAGCCAAGAACAAGCATTTAGCATAAAGCAGTGTGAATCCCCCAGAACAGCTGTAGAAATACTTATCCTAAATTAAACCAGCATTACCATAGCAGCTAGGCGCTTATTTACAAATGAAGGAACTGGAGCTTGCAGCCAGACCTGCTCGCCCCAGTCCCCACAGACCCCCAGAGCTGGGGCAGAAGGTTTGCAGGTTTGGCATGGGGACAGCACTGAAGGATGGGTTGGAGAGAATCAGGGTTGTAGACTGCACTGCCCTCTCCAGAGTTTTCTGGGGGTGTTCAAAAGGTGGGTGATGATCACCGGGTCTGCAAAGGGTAGGGGATCATTCCACTTTGCTGCCTGGTGGCCAATTGCTCTGGGCAAGGCTGATGACCTCACACACACAAGCAGCCCCATGGAGAGGGAGGTCCTCCCTGAGCTGACACACCTCTCCATCACCCATCAGAGACCCTCTCTCCTGGGAAAGGAGATCACCCTAGTACCTGCACCCTGGACTGTACTCTCTCCAATTCCCTCTGACTTTGGGACCCTACACTACCCCAGCAACGCCAGACCTACTCAATCTCAGAGAGACTTTCCCACCCCCTTTCCCCACTGGTGCCCATGGACAATATTTTCAGAGCAGGTATCTACCCGGAGGCTCTTAAATCCACACAAACCCTGCCCACTCAGCATTGTGCTGGAGTCCCCAGAGGGGCATCAATTGTGGGTAGTGAGAATCCATGGTGGAGCAAGACCTCGAGGCTGCAGCCCCTTCCTTTAGGAAAGCCCCTGGATATTTATTTGTCCAATGTGGCCAGCAGCTGCCTCACACAGACCCATTTTTGCTGCCCCCCCAGCTCATGTGGGGCCGAGGAGCAGCTGCAGGCTCATCTCTGGATGGGGTGAAGGTGGGCAGGAGCGGATGTACAGCAGCGAGCAGAGTGTAATTGCAAAACATTGGGGGAATAAGTCGAGGTTTCTGCTGCCCTCTCCCACCCTGCAGGAATTCAGGGTCACATCATTCCCACAGGGAGAGGGCTGCACAGCTGTCCTCCCGCAGGGATCCACAACCCCAAAACCTGCCTCACTGAAGCCACGCTTCAAAGGGCTTTGCTCCTCACTGCCAGCGAAGGGCAGAGGAGCTGGGAGTCAGCGACCCCAGGCACAGGGTCTTTCTTAAAAGTCCCTGAGGGACAGAGGGAAACACAGATGCACAAAGGACTTTCCTGTTTATCAAGCTCAGCTTCCACCTCCCTTTGCATCACCTGGTGTCTTGAGGTTTAGTCAGTACAAGACTGCTGGCGCAGGATCCAGGGAGCTTGAGGGGATCCCTGGGGCAAGTGCAGGCACAGGTGGGCAACACAGGTGGGGACGGGGTGTGTGTGTGGGGGGGGGGTGCCAGCAGCAGCTGGCTCCAGTGGGCAGCGAGCCATCACTGCTATCTTGCTGGAATCTAACCATCTTCTGCAAAGTACCTCGGCTCCAGCAAGCTGGCACCTTCCTATGGAAAAATGCACTTGGAAGGTCTCCAGCCATTGCTGCTCTGGAGAGTAACTGATAACCCTGCTGCCAGCCAGATACCTCGGGATCGTCCTTCTTCCTCTGTACTGGGGAAGGACATTTCAGACCCTATCCCTTCCCAGTCCAGCCTTTCAGTGCCTTCCATTTCTCAGAAGAAATTCCTGCACAGCCAGAAGATTTTACCACTTTGTTCTCAGAATATCATAATATTTTCTTTTTTAATTAAATCGCATTCCCCATCTGCCTCGCATACATGTTTTGAGTAGTCTACTTCTGCCAAACATAAGGTCAACAGCCACACTAGTAACTTCCTATAAAAGCTCACACTAACGCTAGAACACTGTTTTATCTAAACCCGATGTCTGGTCACAGTTCCGACCGCACCCCGGCTGGTGCTGTGGGACTCCGCTGCCCCGGATCCCATCAAGAGCCTTTTAACGTGAGGACGCTCGTTCGGCGGCATACGTTGTCCTGCTTTCTCCATCAGCAGACTCAAACCTCACAAGGGTGATTTATAATATATCCAGAACGATGAAGAGCTGGCAGGGTGGGGTTGCAAGCGAGAGAGAAGCCTTCTCCCAGGCTTTAGAACTAAAGTTTAATTGACTGAAGTCAAAGGACTTCAAGAGCAAGAGGTTAAAGCATGAGCTGAAGCCAGCAAAAGCAAATCCCAACCTGCAGGAGACTGATAAGAGAGTTTTTACAATTGACCTGCAAGACAAACCCCGTGAGTACAGATACAGCAGGGCTTCTGCCATAGATGCACTGAAATTAAAAACCTCAAGGTACTTCTACAGGCTTCTTGTCCAGATTTTCCAACCTATTCCAAGGGAGGTCATAACCCACAACTCTGATTTTACAGAGCTGAAGAACAATAATTATTAATTCATACCAGCTCCCACCCAAACCCTGCAGTATGGGAGGGACAGAAATGAGCACACACTGGCCAGCACCGCATGCAGGTCCAGCAACTATTTAATTTAAGGATGTAGGACACCAGCTCACCCTTTCCCCTGCCGTCGGGGAGCACAGTGCTTTCCCTCCCCATCCTGAAGCTGAAGAAAAGATTGTGCTCAGCTGTAAATCTGGACTAAGATCTGGAAGGCCAAATCAAGATAAGCTCAAAGGAGAATGCCTGCAAGTATAAACTCATCTTCTTCAAAGCATTTCAGGCCCCAGCTGCAAATTGGTTTATTCCGAGAACAAATTGTTGCTCAACTACTTGGAAGCAGCCTTCACAAAATTTCAAGCTAAGAGTCTTTGATTGAGAAGAACATAACATGGGGGACAAACATCATGTGAGAACACAGGAGGTGGCCACAATCTCCCCCCAGAGCGGGATAATTAAGAGGAAGACTTGTTCCATAACTCCATACCAGCCACTAAGTTGCCTGAGTCTTCACTGTGGTATCATACAGTGTCCTTCTTCCTTTATGCAACTCATGACAGCCCTTCTCCACCACGTTAAACTCACACTGAAGGACAAATACCCTCTCCTGGTTAACAGAGGGTGGGCTGGCACAGGAATTTGGGGTGAGCCTCAAGGATGCTCTTCTGGTTTTGCTTATTTGCCCATAAAAATCAAATGTATCCTGTCAACATCAACTCCTGTCGTAGCCAAGGAGGGCCCAGTCACATCTCAAGTGCCTAACTCCTTTTGGAAAAGATGTCACGTAAGGATAGTCCAGGTCATCTGCAGATCAACCAGCTTCCTTGGTGGCACTCTGGCTTCATAGAATCATAGTATCAGAAATCCCTCCAAAACACCAACCACCTCCCACCTGCACTGGCATGACTGTACTTGGGCAAGAGGAAGGTGGAGACCACATCTCCTCTTCTGTTGTAGCAGCCAGTGTTGTCCCCTGCATTGTTTGAACACGTCAGTTTGTAGAGTCATGGAGGTGTGTAGTCAGAGGCACAACATCCCCAACCAGTTTGTCTTATTTTTCCTTTTTCCTACAGACTTCAGGGTGCGTGAGAAGGAGGGACAGACAGCATAAGGGAGGACCACAGGGGGCAAAGAAGGACCACGAGAAAGACAATGTAAGAAGGCAAGAAAATAAACAGAAACACATGAAGTAAAACATCCCTCACTTCATCGCTAGACAGCTCAGCAGGGTCACAGATGACATAAGGAACAAGCCCTGCAACCTCAACAAAATACCATCCAGGTTGTGTTAAGACAAGAGACTTCCCCCAGGGACCACCACAAACTGAGGTTTGCCACCACATTGGGCTGGGCTGGTCAGAGGTGGTGCTGCTTCTTGGGGGGTTGCTCAGCCATACATGTCCCCTGCAGAGCAGAGCAGAGCATGGATGCCTGTGCCAGCATGGAGCCAGCAAACTCAGGTACCCCAGGTGCTCACAGCAGGCCCATGCACTGGGGCCACATGTGCACAGCTTGACATCAGAGTCAACAAAGCTGGGCTTGGTCTGGTGGCTCCTGGGCAGCAGAGGACTGTGCTGTGGGGATGTGCAGGTTGATGTGCAGGACAGATGGTTTGCAGGCAGGGCTGTGTCTGAATGAGCAGCCCTATCTTTGTGGTTTGGTCCTTTAGAATTTTAATTAAACACACCAGGCCATCTCTTTAGTGATCAGGCAGTAGAAGCTCTCTAGAGCAGCAGAGCATCATCATCTCCCTGAAAACACAACAGGGCTGTGTGGTCCACAGCCCCTCTCCCCTCAGTGTCCATGCAAGGCTGGGGGGGCACATCTGGGGAAGAGCATCCACCTGCACTGGATTATCCTTGTGCACGTTGACCTCATTTTGGCTCTCCTGCTCAGCGTTTGAAGTTCCTCAGTAGAATCAAATTTAGCAAGGTCCATCCCTGGGCTGAAAAATATACGTCCCAGGGGCACTTCCTTGGCTCTCCTGGCTTTCATTAGCCAAGCTTCGCCACTGTCCTTTTTTCACACCCATTAAGCAGCACCAAAGGGAGCTGGCAATATATTTTCTCTTGCCCTTCTCTTTTGTGCTGCTTCTTGATGAATGGCTAAAGCAGATGCACAGTTGTCTTTGAAGGCTCTGGTGGATGAGCATGCTGAATCAATGATGGATTGGACCAAATGAATCACAGTGTGGGAGAAAGCGCGAGGCAACGATTTCTAAGTGGCCTTCACATCTTTACACTTCAGAACTTGCTTTAAAAGCCTGTTTTCTTCTTTTTATCTGGTTCCAGTTTCTGCAGTGCCTTTGCATATGTTGAGGGAGGTGGGGGGGGGAGAAGGAAGGGAACCTTTACATATAAACAGAAGATTCCACTTCTCCATCAGACAATAATGAAGCATTGTCATTTAGGGAGTTCAAATAGCTGAGAAACCACTTCAAGGCCATGCAAAACAACTGGGTAGCATCAGAAAGAACAGCAACTGGCAAACTGAGCAGCAAAGTTTTAAACTCCAGTATACCCAAGTAGCAAAAAAAAAAACAACCCAATGCCACAGCTGGTTTGGTAGCCTGCCTCCCCTCACCAAGACATAAGAGCTGCTTCAGAAAGCATCTTGATAAAACAACATTTGTAGGATGCAGTGAATTGCCAGAGATTACTGGATGCACAACTGTGGCTGCTCATTCCCAGCTGAAGCCCTGTGTGCTCAGCCAAGCCCCACATGTCCCCACCCGCAGCAAGCAGGAGGTCTCCAGGACCCATTCAGAACATCGGTCATTTGCAGCTTGGCTGCTCTTAGACTCTCCCTGTGACTGACAACATGATTGTGCTCATCAGATGGATGTTTTGCTCCCCACAGATACACCAGGGTGGGTATAAGAAACCAAAACCACTGAGTTTGTAGTGCTGCTGGCACAGCAGGGCTGCCTTCCTGGGCACGGAAGAGAGGCAGAAGTTCTAGAGGAAAGACATCGTCTTTTAGGGCTGACAGTGGACAAGAGGAAGAAGACTCACATGCACATCCCCTCTCAGGCTCAGAAAAAATCCCAGCCAAACCCATCCCTCCCAGGCTAAGTACTGGATTTCCTAGTTAAGCATCATGCCACAAACCTTCACCTCCAGGTCTTCACCACACTGCTCTGCAAAGGCATTCTGTGCCGAGATAACTCTACCACTTGGAGGATGCTGGTGGCTGATCCCTGCCTGAGCAGAGATCTCACTACATGAGCCTCTGTGGGATCTGTTTTGTGTTACAGCTCAGGACGATGCTGAATGTGGAAATGCAAGTGGAAGCTTGCTCAGAGCACAGAATTTTCACTGCCTGTTCACTTAACCTGAGCCCAAGGACAACTTGGTTTGACTTTGTTCATTCTGAACACCTCACAGGAAAAGCTGTGGCTGCTGCAGCAGTGGTGTCAGTGCTGGGCTGTGAGTGCTGGACTGAGCCCACCAGGAAGAGCTGTGGTTGGCACAGATGGAAGGACAAACTGGAAACTGCTCCCAAGGGCCTTCTCAGAGGGGCATCCTCAGCGTAAAGCAGAAAAAAGCTGCCTGAGGCAGACCAAGGGCTCATTCCTCCAGCATCCTCTTCCTAGTGCTGCTAGTGCTGCCACTTCTCACCCTGCTGCTTTGTATAGGGGCTGCCCACACCACTTACAGCAACCACATCACCACACACCTCACTATCCATCTCCCTGCCATCACTACTAGCCAGGAACACAACCTTCTGCTGCAGACATAACAGATATAAACTCCTCTAGAAGTTACAGGCTTGTCCTGAGCAAGCCACTGCCCCAACCTCTGCTCCCCAGCAATGGCCAGCACTGCAGGCATGGACACATCCAGCTCCAGCTTCCCTATAACTATTCAAAATCTCCATGGCCAAGCAAACAGGGCTCCAGAAGACACCTTCTGCTCACTATGCAGGCAGCGATATTTATGAAGTGCTACGAGGCTGGAAGTACTACTTTATCCACAGGCAATGGAAGTAGGGACGAGCTGAAACACTAATTGCTCAATCCTATTTTCTGGTGTAACATCAAGTTTGCTGTGAGAACAGTGGGAAGGGTGGTAGGAGCCCACCTCTGTCCAGAGTACAGCACTGCAAACCCCACCAGGATGGGAACTGTGTCAAATGGAGGTACTTAGGACAAAGGGAAGTCTGTTAAAGAATTAAAAGCCTGAACAAACAGTTTTTGCTCCCTCAATACCACTTTCAACTTCATCCAGCCAGGGCATAAAAGAACAAGTTGCTGCTGATTTTCCAGTGGTGGAAAGGCAAGCAGTGGCTTCAGGGATGTGTTTCATAGAATCATTAGGGATTGAAAGGGGCCTCTAAAGATTATCTAGTCCAATCCCCCGCCACAGCAGGATTCCCTAGACAGTTTATTAAGCATTGCACTTGCATGACTATCCAAAAGGGGCTTGAGTCCCATGAGATCCGAGTCAAGTGCTCACAGGGCTTAAATCTTCCTTGCTTCATGGATTCAAGAGAAAGGAAAGCTCTCCAGCTAACGCTCCTCAGGAGCACACTTCCCTTAGTGTCCCACAGACAGAGACCAGCATCGGAACGAGCTGGGGATGCTTTGAGCTGCACACCCTGGGTGAAACCCTGTAAAACATAATATCCCCCTCCCGAGGGAGCATTTACAGCCACCCCCATCACATTTGTCACTGGTTCTTGGCACTTTCAGATGCACATACTGTAACCCAGCGGGACGCTGCCTCTGCTCAGCAATGTTTCGTGCATCTGCTGGGCTACGGGGCACCACGAGCTTTGAAGTTTTGCTCCTCCAGCAGGAACGCTGGTTGGTATGAGAGCTCACATACTTGTTAGGAGGTGAAGATGATTAATTGCCTCTTCCCCCCTTCCCCTCCGAGGCAGAGCTCCTCAACGTTGTCTCACTGACAGTGATTTCTCAGGACCATATGGCACTTCCACATCCCATTAGTAACGCGCCTGCTGCACCCTGTCCGCTCCGTGCTGAGTTTCATTTTTCACTGGGTAGGGGAATGTGAAATACCAAAGCTCTGGCCGAAAACTTCAAGGTCAGAAGGTTTAGAGAAACAAGTTTTGTTGAAAAAAACTGAAGTTCTTTTCTGCCATCAACAGTGCTGGTGTCATTCAGCACTAGCATTGCTGCAGAAGGCCATCAACTTCACCCAAAGAAGGGTCTCGTCTCTAAAACTCCCTCATGTGGCTGTGACTCTGAGATACCCTAACACAGACCCAGCTCTCTCCGGTCACAGAGACTGCCTTTTTCTCTGTCATTACAATGTACTTTCATAAAAGCAACAGAAAACCTACTTTTAGCCCTCTTCCTTTCAGCCCCACATTTAGGGGCCACACAGGGATGTTTCTGCTCTTTCTGGGATGGGCAGCAATTGCAGAGAATGCGCCCCGATAGCCACAGTCCTGGGGAGCAGGAAGCCTACTAAACTGATGACTAGACAGGGTATGGTGAGGCAGCACCAGGGTGCACAATGCTGCAAAGCTGTAGTTGTCCTAATGAGTAGATTGAGATGAAGCTGACACCAGGTCAGCTTGTTCAGTTGGTGTTTACCTCCATGCCCCTCACTAACTCATGTCTCCAGGCTCCTCTACTGTGCTCACACCTGCTTGTACTATTGATCAATGAGATCCCCAGTGATCACAGCACAAGCAACTTGCACTCCCTGCTGCCCCTCACCAGAGCCTGGACACACCACCATGGCTTCTCCCAGCTCCTTCGCAGCAGAGCAAGGTGCCCTTTGCAGTCAGGTGCCTCCGAGAAATAACACAGGTGCTCTGGACCCTGCGACCGGTGCGTGACAAAAGTCAAATCCCCTGATGACCAGGCTGTGCTCCAGTGGCCCCATGCGAGAAAAGAGCTGCTAATCCACACTGCACAGCCCCCTTGGCAGGCAGCGTGGAAAATGCCAGCACTCCAAGATATGGTCTCTAAGGAGGACAGTTTCCATAACCCAAAGCAAAGCAGGAGGGGCTGCCACGAAGGCCAGGGGCCAGCACCCACCTCCCGATCAGCTGGCAGGACTCTGAACCCAAGGCCAAAGCCAGCAGGCACTTGCCCTGTAAGCACTTTGCTGGCTTATGCCGTCTCTGGTTGCTGTTTGTACAGGAGAAAGAGTCCGGCCAACTGAAAAATAAATACAAGAGCCAAGCAGAGAAAGTCTTCCAAAAGGCACTATTTTACTTGGTCCTCTCATTCCCATCACAGAAGGGACTTGTTTTCCTCCAGAGAAGGAGCGGTTGTTCACCTCAGCCCCACACTCAGTCCCCACCGCTCAGAATCTGGGTACTGCCATGACCACAAAGAGCCCCTGGCAGTAGCTGCCATCAGCTCTGGGACCCAAAGCAGCTCACAGCATCTCTGCAACCCCAACAAGCCCTTCAACACCAGGGACTTCTGTGCCAACACCACCACAAAGGCCCAAACTGGGATCCACACTGGGATTTCTGCCCCATGGTCACTGAGCTTCCTTCCCTCTGCCAGGCACCTGGCAACTAGCAGAGGCTCCTCAGCTGTGATGCTCCCAGTCCCTCCATGGGGAGCCTGGGAAAACCCTCCCTCAAAGACCTTCAGAGCCATGTAAGGGGAAAAGGAGAGAAAGAGAGCAAGAGGAAACCAGATCCCTGCTGAGCAGCAGCAGGTCCCCGCAGCCGTACCCCAGTGCCCCCAGCACACGTACCTTCTCCAGCCCCACAAACACACCAGCAAACCTTGCTGCTGTCTGTCTAATGTGTTCCATATGGAGCATGCACCTCTGAAACATTACTTAAAATGGGAATAAATCCTTCATGAGACCTCTGCATGACAGATACCAATTGCCAAGAGAGGAACTTTTATTTTAAGGGAAAACCTACAATTAACCTATTGTCGCTCTGCAGCGGGGGGAAGCAATAAACTGTGTATGTCTGCCTTCAGCCAGCTCCAAAAGGTTTATCCACAAGGCCTCCTGAGCAAATCTCCTCCACGAGTTCCTCTGATACCTTATGGATTTGTTAAACATTTAGAACACAAAAGTGAGAATATTATACACACTGCCCTGGTATAAATCACAGGGCTGATCCTCTGTATACACTGGCAATGGCAAGGGGACCTGCAAGGAGGACCAGGGTTCTAGGCTGCAAGGTGAATAATTGGAGAGGTCTCCCTCATCCCACCATCCAGCACTAAATGTGCACCAAGGTATTAGGAGAAGCTGGTTCTCCCCCGGCCCCTCCAGTTTTTCCAAGTCTTACACCTGGGGAAAAGAAGAATGAACAATCACTGGTAGACATCAGCGAGGTGAGCGAACAGGACATTTAAGAAGTGGAAAAACATCTGTTTAGTCCAGATAGAAACCAGATGGAGGTGGGGGGGAGAGGTGGAGGACGAAGAAACAGTCAAGAGGAAAAACAGAAACACGTTCAGGAAGAAGTCCATAGGAGGAGAAAGACACTTCCAAGAGGCAAAAGTAGGACTCCACTCTCCTCCTTAGAGTGGTGGGCAAACAGCAGGGCATGGATCTTGTTCACAGAATGAGGGGAAGGAGACCACTTAGAGCAGCTAATTTTGAAAACCTGGATGCTGTCTGGCCACCTGGAACACCATGTGGCCACCAACACTGGGAACAGCTCCTTCACTGGAGACATTAAGACCCGCCTGGATGTGTTCCTGTGTGACTTGGTCTAGGTGATCCTGCTGTGGCAGGGGGGTTGGACTGGATGATCTTTCAAGGTCCCTTCCAATCCCTGATGGTTCTATGATAACAGGTAAATAAAAGTCTTGTTGTAGAAAGAATGGCAGGCACAGGCTCATCGCCAGGCATCAAAGAGCCACAGACTTCCCTGGTGGTCTCCAGCTCTGTCCTCCAAAACACCTCAGTGGTGCCCAGACCAAAGATGCTTCCAACAAGGGACACACGAGATACCCGTGTAGGATTTTTAGAAGGTCATTTAACACTACTCCCCAGTCCTTTGTTCTCACCTTCACAACAGCAACCAAGCACTTCTCTTCTGTGTGGCTTTCAGAGACACCAGCCAAAGGAGTTTTGTGGGTGTAGCAGGATCAGCACATGAAAGTGGCTGACAGGGTGCAGCAAGTAAAACCTAAAAGGGTAGGGCACAAGGCCACGACAAGGGCACGCAGACATTTTGGGAGATGGTGTTGTTGCCTTCAGGCAGATAACAGCAAGAAGCTTCAGCAAGAGAGCTGGAAATCCCCCACAGCTGAACCAACAAGGTACTGGGGAGGAACATCAACGGAACACCAGGGACACAGTATTCCTGGGCATATTTGCAGTAGAACCGGGTAAGGACCACTAAAACAGGACAGTGAGGTGTACTGCAACAGCCACTCACAACCTTCATAAGTTGTTTCTTCCTGATTTTCTGCCTGACTTTGCTCTGAGGTCTCTCAGATTCACTTTGGTTGGCAGAGTGAGTGTGAAAAAAATAAAACACCAAAGGAGCCCAATATATTTTTTTAGCCATAAAATACCTCTTAAGCAGTATCAAAGGCTAGAACTGATGAGCAGTTGCCTCACTATACAGTATTTTCCTACAGAAAACAACAACCCTCCCCCCCAATTTCTTAACTTTAGCAGGAAATGTTGGGTTTCAAGGTCATTTTGATCCCTTACTTAAATCCATGTGAAACATCCGTTACAGGCAAGTGCCAAAATGCAAAATCCCCTTTTTTAACACTGCTGTGTAAAACCCCATCCATTCCTAGTGGTGCAATTAGGGAAAGGATCAAAACAACCCTTTCCCTTAGCCCCCAAAGAAAACCCAAGTGTTTGAACTTGCTCACTAGGCAATCTAAGAATTTCACTGTTTAAATTCTCTAAAATATTCCCAGTTTGGGAAACCTGTTCCCCAGTCCATGTTAAAGAAGAGCATCACAAACAGCCTCGAGCTACCTGTCAGCTTGATGAAACATTTTGCATGAAGAGAGGCCCCAAATGTCCCAAAATCATTCGGAAAGAGGAGAGGGTAAATGAACTCTCTTCTGACCAAGTCCTGCAGAGAGCACAGTAGGGATGAATTAGGAAAAAGAAAGGATTGGTGACTGAAGCAGCTAAAATAGAGGATGATAAAAAAACCTCAAAGAGGTACCCTAGAAGATGAGCAGACCGTGCTCAAACAGAACCTAATTCCAGCCCGCTGCAGCCAGCCACTGGTGTCCCTGTGGGTAGGACACCAGAGAGGTGGCAGATTGTGCTTTGGAGCCACAAGCTGGACACATGACATCCAAATTCTCTAATTCTGCAGTCTCACAGAATCCCACCAAAGCATATCCCTGCTCTTGTGGAGTCCTTCATGGCAGGCTCAACACAGCTCTGCACTGATGCCCTCCACAGCAGAGGCAGAACAACGAGCATCTCCTCTCTGCCCCTTGGATCTCTGCACAGAACCTATGGAAACCCAGCTGTACTGGAGCCCAGCGCACATGCAGCGCTCTTCTCCCACCAGCTTCCTCTCCGGCCAGCTCCCAATTTGTCTGCAAACCACAAGTTTAATTGGAGCTGGCAAGTGTTTTGACTTCAAAAATGTCTGTAACACCTGGAAGACAACGCTCAGGTTGCGGGGGGAGGAAACGGGATGATATCCAAATGCTATTGTCACGCTCTCAGCTGCCTGCATGAAGAGGAATGAGTAGCTGCAGGGTCTAGTGTGTGCAGGCAAGATGCAGGCAGGCAGCTCTGCCTTCCTGCAGCTCCACACAGCAGCAGGCCTCCAAGATCACTAGACAAAAAATGCCTTTTGCAGGAAAAAAATGAGACACAGCCTATGATAATTGTAGGCATGAATTCCAAGAACCAGGAAGAGATGGTGATGTGCCATCTGCAGCTGAAAGAACTGATGGCAAAGCAAATGATCTATCAGTTTAGAGCAGTGGACTGTTCTGCTGAAAGGATACTGGGGGTGGGATCTTTGCAAACCAGACGGTCAAGATTGGAGCTAATCCACAACGGTGCAAATCTGCACGCTCCATTATCCCACAAGACACAAGTTCCAGCTGTCCAGACACCACTTTATGGTCCTCCCCGTTACAGTTTGCTATGTTTCAGGGGAAGAGACATGCAAAAGAGCTGTCATGGCTGGAGCTGTGCCCTGGGAAGGTTTCTGAGGGTCTGTCCTCATGGTTTTTGGAAATTTTCTCTCGGGCTCCAGCACTCACCGCTTGTTTAACATGGAAGAGTAGCAATGGAGCCACCTCCCAACAGCACTGCCGCAAGCTACTGGTGAGTACAGCTGGGCATCCAGTTTATTGCTAAGCTTTGCTGAGTCTTTTAAAGACCAACTTGAGATGAAAGATTTATTGCCACCACCTTAGCAGAGGGTGCAATAGATTTCTCCTCATGGTATGTTCTTGCAATTCCCATCAGCAATAGTCTGCTAGTCACCATGGCCTTTCTTGCCAGCAAGGTAGAGTTGAAAACATTCCTCTCCCACAGCTTTCGGGGTGACAATTATGAACCCTTAAAGGAGATCAAAACCAGGATAAAACTGCTATGATGCAGAGTCTGCAGTGACAGCATTTTACACCACGTAGAGCTCGGAAGAACATAACCCCCTTTGTCAGCTTCCACCACCGAGTTTCACCTTTTATTTTCAGATAGTACATTCTGGAAAGCCTCACTAATTTTTTCAGAAGGTCAGTTTATCTTGACTTAATGAATATCTAGATAATGAGAACACAGAGTTTAGAAGTCAGATACCAAAGAGGTGAGTTGGCTGTTTTTGCAAGTCTTTCCTTCAAACCATTTATCAAGCCTTTAATAACAGGCACTCACATATGAGAAATGTTAACAGAGTGAATGTTAAAAAAAACCAAATGGTTTGCAAGGTGCTCCAGCTCCAGCCCCAGAGATCAGTGTGATTCATGTAGCAGACTTCCTTCCCTTCCAGGGAACCAGCAACTTTTGCATCTTTGCTGCTACAGGATACAGAGGGCTGCTGTTGCTGGCACAACAGCAATGCACACAACTCGATGTCAAGCAGCTGGTTTAGTTCTGCCCCGTGCCTATACACACTGCAACCTGCACCTTCCACTTTTATTGCTGTGTACGTTCACCTTCTGTGTCACTCAGGAGTACATGGGCTGAGTTTCTTAAACCCAGGCAAATTCTTCTGAGCCAGGTTTTGGAAAAAATCCCATCTGGAAAAATCTGAGTGCTAATTACAGTTGTGACACTGGCACAATTGCCATGTGAAGGGTTAGACAGTTTTGTTCATTAAAAAAAAATCTATATATCTCAAGAACTTATGCAAGCAAGAGCAAGTACAACAAAAGCATGCACTGAGCTGTCTCCCATTAACAGTGCAGATCAAATGAGCCAATGCAACTGCTTCTGCTTTGCCTAAATAAATGCCTGGATCAGTCATCAAAGTAGGATTGTTTTCCACAATACACTTCCTTGAGCAACCCAGATAGCCTTTGTGTTGGCCCCATTAATGATGTAATGGGAAAAACTTACAGGCATTCTGTCAAAGCCATGCAGATTGCTCAAAATACTATTTCCCAAGGCTCCAGCTTTGCAGGTGTGGACTCAGCAGCCATCAAGACTTGCTGTGATTAATGACTTTTTCCAACGTGTTGCCTTACGTTAATACAGCGAGTTAACTTTTATTAAATTATGGATGATCTATTAGAGGATTCTAATCACCTGCAGGCTGCCATATGTAAGGAAGCTGTCGAAACTTATGGAACCTGGGTATCCCAGAGAAAAGCCAATCTAAGCTTCACGTTACCTACATGTGTCAGGGTACCCATAGACCTCATACTGCCTTCTGCCTGTTTGCCTTCTGCCCAGCTGACAGAAGACATTTAGGAGAACTACTGCTCCAATCTCAAAGCCATCATCTTAAGAGCCAAGGGGAACCATCACTCCTCATAAAAACCATCTAAACATGCCCTGGGCATTGGAATCAGCAACCTCTCCTGCGCACTTGCAAGACTGGGCTCTGTACAGACACACAGAAGGCACCTGAAGCCCCAAGAAACACCTCATACAGAGGTACCAGTTCAAACAATGCAGGAGCTCAGACAAAGTCACCCAGCCATTACCAGTCACAACAGAAGGTGAACCAAACAAAACAGGGTAGCACTTAATAAAATATGAGAGCACTTGACAAAATAATGAGAGAAGCAATTCTAATCCACTTACCCTTCACTTGGAACCACCACAGATCTTCTAAGAGTCACAAAGCTCCACCATGCACTCAAAAACATCTGGCACACCCTCGGGGTATTTCCTTCTTCCTGAAACAAGGACAAGTCCCAGGGTCATGAACACCAGGAACAAGGAGTCATCTGAAGTGCAGCTCTGGTATTTCTAACAAAACCTTCAGCAAGGTCATTGTGTGAAAAATAGCATCCATTGCCTGCCATTTCACCCCCAAGCAAGCCTTGAGGGATAAAAGCTTGGGGCAGAGTACATGGTGCCTGGGAAGTGAGATTGGCCACTGATAACTCACAGCTGATCTTCTCCCCACAGGTGTTGTCCATCTGGAAAGGCCCAACCAGGGAACCACAGCACACAGCCACCTGTAAACCCTTAAATGCTGGAGACAATGGACTTCACCTGTGTTGCAGGCAGTCCTGGTTCAAAGGGATGTGTTGGTAGTGGTAGGGTTTTCTGTATCATCAGATGGTGCTGATGGAGCAGAAGGGAAGGTTGCTCAGCAATAGAAGTTTCTCCTCTCAACAAGCCTATGCTGGCCTGTGTCAGGGAGTCTGCATGCAGGGGAAGCAGTTATTTACTGCACTGCTGCCAGCTGGATTCAGAGACTACAGGAGCTTCTTCAAGACTGTGGGGTAAGCAAGAGGGGCTTTTTTTCCCCTTGCTTCTTCCATGTTCTTATTTGTGGTTTTTGCTGGGTGCTGCCTATTCTTTAAGCTGTCTTCAATTAGAACCCACTCTCAGTTCCCTGAGAGTACAAGATGTTGCCCTAGTTAAGTGAGGACATGCAGGTTGACATGGTCTGACCTTCAAAGTCTCTAGTTATGAATCCTCCAAAACAGAATAGATGATGCTATTGCCCAGGGTAACCAGTACAAAGAGGTTGTGGTTGAGTAGAATGGAAGAGAAGTAGTGCAGCTCTCTTGGAGAAGATAATATGCATGCTAAAGAGGAAAAACCCCAAAAAGCTCCTATTTGAAGCAGCAGTTATGAAGCTAAAAGCTCTCCATAGCTTCATCTAATCAAAGAGACAAATTGCATCGTACAGGGGAGTGGTTTTTGTTACTGAAATTTACAAGGCAGGGGACATGAGGCATCTTGTGCCTCTCCAAGCAGCACTGTGTCCAGGTCACCAGTTTGTGATGGATTCAATCCATTACTTCTGTGTGAACTCTTACATTACATTGTGCCTTACTTTCAAGCTGTTGGAAACCTCACCTCCAAGGCAAGAGGAATTCAATCTCCTAGGACATAACAGAAATAGTCATGCATCCCTGCAGCTTCTTGTGGTCACCTCACATCTTGTGGGAGATGGAGAAGACATCTGAGAAACAGGTGTCATTGGAGGCACAAAGAGCTTCTACAAACCCCAAACATCTACCACGGCATCTGTGGACAGAGTTGTCCAACTATTGCAGTATTGTGATGATGCTAGAGACTTGGTCATATGCCATGGCAAACTGAGAGAAGCTTGAGACACTTCCCATCTACTTGTTTCCTCCTCTGTTTCTAATTAGTTATGGCATTGGCATAAAGCAGGATCTGTGTCTAAGTTCTTCATCTGCTCCTCCTTATTCCCACATGAATTCATAATCCTTCATGTCATCCCTGTTGTGCACTAGGGAAGTGATTTAGGAGGGCTCAAACCAGAGGATAATGACCTCAGGTATTGAATAAATAGAATAACTGTAGAGGAAAGCATCCCTTGTGTCACCCCCTGCTGGTAAGGAGCACATGGAAGAAGTTCAGGAAGACAGGGAGAGCAGAGGCTGATGCATCCACAGAAGAATTTGGAGAACAATCATGAGATTTTACACATGGCAGATGTCTAAGATATTTTGAGAGATTCTTCTTGGAGCCTCTAAGCCACAGCAGGGCCCTGCCACATATTTTGTTCCTCATATAATGATGCCGTGCCATTTGTATAGCACTATTGATGCACTCCTGGGTGGTACCAGCAGGATGAGAAGTGTGGTTAATGGTTGGCTTCAAGGGCCAAACAGAAATATCAGCCTGCACTGCAGTCCCCAGCCAAGAACGAGGCTCTCAAGAGTGAGGAAACAGTTTTCTTTTCTAAACAAGGGATCAAAGTATGATGAAGCAGCAGACAAATCTTAATGTCTTCCAGTCAAATGAAGCAAGAAGAGGCAGTTTGGTAGTAACAGCCCATGGCAGAGGCAGTAACAGGGTACCAACAGATGTTGCCACGAGGTATCTTGCCCCATTCCCAGTGCATACAGTTGGGGGGCAAAAAAAACTAGCTGTGACCTGCAAGTCAGCACTTGCTTGCCAGATCCTTCCAAAGCCTGGCTGCTGTGGTCCTTCTTCCTTTAATTGTTATATAAGATCTGGACCTTTGGGAACAGTCATAATTTGTGCAACTTTCATCTAAACTTGTCTTGAAAGCACTGCCAGCCTGAGACCACCCTTGCTGAAGGAGCCCTTCATCTGCAGTATAAAGTCCTGTTGGTGAGCTATTAAGTATATACTCTGCTTCACTTCTGGAGATGGCACCCTGCATTTACTCTGTTTGGGTCTTCCCATATCAACCCCAAGCCCATTGAGAGGTTTGAGTTGTTTTGGGTGGGGTGTGAGTTACCTGTCACTGGAAGTCAGGAGTCATCAGTGAAGAAGTACAAGCTCAACTGTGGAACTGCTTTGGAACCCCTTAAATGAGGCAAGCTGGTGGCTCATCTTCTCACTTGTATTGTGGGAAAATAAAGCAGTTACTATATTTTTTAGACACACCTCGACTCTCTTGCCTTTTCTAGAGGATGCTTGACCAGACTGAAGAAAAATCTCAATTTAAAGCATCCCAATCTGAAAGAAAAATTAAACTACTCCACCCACTCCAGCAATTCTAAAGCTTTTTTCTATTATTCTCTGAACAAAGGCAGGTTACTCCTATTTTAACTGTAGCTGGATTCCAGCTTCTTTGCTCCACTTGCATGATTTCATCTAACACATTCCTCTGGGGCTGCAAGAACTTCACACTTCCACCTCAGCCTAGAGGTGAAAGCAATGAAGTTACACCATGTAATTATAGTAGTTATGCCAGTTAATAGAGCTCTTCGTAGCGTAAACACTGGAGCTCTAGTCACTGTCGGGAATAGCCGTGTCTCCAGCTCTGCTCTTGATGTCAGAGTCTCGGCACAGATCTGAGTCCAAGCTCAGCCGCAAAGAGCCAAACCCGCCAGCCTGTGCATGGGGCCAAATCTCTCTCTGGGCTTGGGGAAACTTTTGGATTTTGGATCTGGAGCATGATTAGGGGAGATTAACGTTCTGCTGAAATGTGTGATCCCAGCAGACAGACAGTGTTCAGACTTCAGGTCTACCCGTTTTCTTTCTGCTTCTGGAGCTAGTCCATGGCCTTGCCTACAAAAACATGCTTTTAAGCAACTGAGTGTAGGCTCCAGGTTTGAGCACCATGGATCTACATTCAAACCTTCTCTCTCACCATACATTTTGCCTATCCAAAGGGAAGGCGGTGTAGTGCTAAAAGCCCACTTTCTCGCTCCCTTCTGTCTCCACAGTAAATGGCTGTCCTGCTTTTCTGATAGCCAGCTTTTAAAAAAGTAAGATAAATAAGCTTAGACTCAAACAAAGGTTCTGAGACAAGTCCTTTGAGATCCTGAGGTGTTAACGATGTGACAGAACATGGATTTAGTTAATTGGATCTAGTTGTTTGCACCATCTTCTGCCCACTGTTTGTGCTAGTCCCAGGCTGGGAAAGCAGTTTAACTCATTGCCTGTGAAAAATGAAACGACAGCAGCTACTTGAGTGAACCTTCACGTTAACGAAGCATGATCTGGTCTTGATCAAAGACTTTATGTTCCTGGAGGACCAGAGTTCAAGTACCAGTCTCTATTCTCACTATCATAGGATCCCTTCTGCTAAACTGCATCGGATTCACCCACTATAGCAGTGAAAAGTGATGTTCTCATTAGTCATTGCTGCTAGGCACTCCTGGATCACGTCATCCATCTCACAGGCTGTTCCAACAAAACAAGCTCTGAGGAGCAGGGCTGGGATCCAAGAGAGATGGAGACTAGCTTTGGGTGGCCAGATGCCATAAATTGTCCTCACAGATCTGGTGTAACCAGATCATCTAATAAACCTCTGGAATGCTGATGCTTTGGCTGATCTGGTCATACCAGAGAAACCATCTCGCACAACCTGGATGCCAGGAGAAAAACCATGTGGTTTGTCATGAGCAGCTAATATGAAAGACCACTATTACTGTGCTGAATAGGCACAGTGATCTATATATACTGTCCCCAAAACATACCTGTAACCTTTTAAAGCATTTGTCACCATCATAATATTTATTGACACCAGGGTGACAATATAAGGGACTGTAGCCAGAGATATCAGGTGTTCTGCATATCTCAGAGTCATGAGAGTTGGGCAGAAAGCCCTCATGAGCTTAGACAAAGATGAACTTTGTTACAAAGAGATCTGTGGCCCTGCAGATAGAAGCACCAAGGAGAGAAGGGAAATTGTCAAACACAAGGAGTCAACATGAGAGAAGGTCCATCCTTTTCTATGTCACTGACTACAAACTTCAGCCTGCCCCAGAGAGAAATCAACCATCAAGCCTCACCAAGCCTAACAGCGCTGATGTTGTCCTCCACCCAGAGTGTCCTATTTGCAGGGGGCTTTGCAGCCTCACCTGAGCTCCTGTTCAACAATGGGTCTTGCTCTGAAAGCCAAAGCATCCATTAAAGGTGACTGTAGATCCTAGATAGATAGAAGTTATTTAGAAGGTCTAGCTTGCAAATCACATTAGAGAGAGAGACACTTTTGCAGGAACAGGAGACAAAATACGTTCATGTTAAAGATGAAGGGTGCCCTGCACTCAGGGGTTGTGTGAGTTCCTGGCTGCACCCCAGGAGTGCAGGGTTACCTCAGGTGAGTCATCTGGGGCTGCAGTTCCCCAGCTGTAAAACAGGGATAATACTTCTGTTCTCACCTCAGTTTTTCTTCTCTGTTTAGATTTCAAGCTCCTCGGGGCTGTGTCTTGGTACATGTATGTACAGTTCCTGACTTAATAGAGTCATGATCCAAACTGAAGCCTCCAGGCACTCCTCTATATCATATCATTACTAATTTCACAAGAGTTTGCAATCAAATTCCTTTATCGGGTGGAAAAAAAAATCCTAGAAGAGAATAAAGCTATTAAAAACGGAGGAACATTTCTGCTGAAGTAGAAATAATGGCACTTTGTCCCAAAATGTATAAAATATGTATTGCAATTAAATCCTCTATTGGCAAATTGCTCCACAATTAAAAAACACAGAAGCTTGAGTGAGGCAATTAGAATAATAGTGGAGTGTTAATTATAGCTTGATGGATTCTGCATGCTGTCAGCAATTACCTTCCAAGTGTGCGCTCCTGAACCCACTCCAAATCCACAAAAAGGCACCGGCAGAATTAGAGCGATCTTCCTCGTTGGCGTGCCTTCGCCATTTTAGAATTTGTTTTCATAAATACTTTTGTAAGCTGTTTAATTAGGTTTAATGAGGTTCGCGGCAGAAACATCCCCGGTGCTGTACACAGCCTCTTCTCTAGCAAAAGCACCGACGCGGGCAGGAGGGAGAGAGCACCTGGGAGAAGACTCTCGTTTCCTGCTGTCTGCCCTCGTTCAGTTCTTTTCAGCGTAGGGCAGTCCTGTACAAATGTGAGGCAATTTAACCCAATTTTCAAGGGAACTGCTTCTGGTTTTTAAACGTTACCCAAGTTTTTCAGATCTCTCCATTGGAAACTACCTGGCCTCACCCCCTGTCACAGGGCAGTGGAACAGCAGAGGGGCTTTGGGGATGGGCATGGTGATGGCAGGAGTCATGCATTAAAGGTGTGAGATGAAATCAGTGGGGTTTGAGATCAGAGGTTGCAATAATAAATACAAAATATTAAAAATAATAATTTAAATTAATTTAAAAGCTTGGGCTTTTTGAAAACCCTGCAAAGGAACAAAAAGCTTTTTGTTTTCATGGTGCTTTTCTCAATCACAGAATCACAGAACATTAGAGATTGGAAGGGACCTCAAAAGATCATCTAGTCCAATCCCCCTGCCACAGCAGGATCACCTAGACCAAGTTGCACAGGAACACATCCAGGTGGGTTTTAAACATCCCCAGAGGAGACTCCACAAGCCCCCTGGGCAGCCCATGATGGGCATCAAAGTGCCTTGGGCTTTGGGTTTCCCACAGTGTAGAAGATGGGGTTTTTTTGGTTGGCTATAGACTTTATATAAGACTGAAGTATTTTCTGTAACGTACCTAATCTTCCTGCCCCAGGTTTTCCTCCCCAGGGAACTTGCAAACTTGATTTAATTTGCAAACAGCATTCAAATAAATTAGGAGACCAATGTAAAGCATAAAAATTACATCCCCACGCACATTGGGGGGGACAGAAGCAGTTCCAGCCGCACTGCCTTGAGCATCACCCTGCCTCAGCATACCAGGCGTTGGGTCACCAGGATGGTGTGACTCGGTGGGACTGGATGCCTGAAAGTCTTGGTGAGTCCAGTGCTGAGTGGGGAGAAGCCTTAGCAGAGATTGGGTTTTCTGTTTATCGTTAATCTTTGCAATCTGATATGTTGAAATCTGTCCCGAAGGCCAAACAGTTGTTGTGCAGGTGGACTGTCAGGAGTAACTAGAGAAGAGCAGGGAAATGCTTCCCCAGCAATAGCTGACACTGCTTCCTGCGCTGCACAGCTTCAGGTGGGGATGCTGAAATCATAAACTCCTCATCCTGGAACAAGATTGTACTGAGAGATTCCAGCACAGAGCCACTGAGATGATCAGCGGGCTGGAGGAATCTTCCTTATGCGGAGAGGCTGAGAGAGCTGGGGCTGTTCAGCATGGAAAGGGGTAGTGGTTATCCCACTAACATTTATAAACGTCTAAAAGGTGAGTGTCAGGAGAATGGGACCAGTGATAGGACATGGAGTGTCAACTGGAGCACAGGAAGTTCAATCTGAACATAAGGAAAAACTTTATCACAGTAGGAGTGACAAAGCCCCAGCACAGGCTGCCCACATTGCTTGGGAAATCTGCTCTGGAGACATCTGGACGTGGTCCTATGGGATCTACTCTAGGGGATCCTGCTCTAGCAGGGAATAGGACTGATCTCCAGAGGTCCTTTTCAACCCAAATCATTCTAGCATTTCATAGTGTCATCTTGCAAAGCTAAGCGTTCTTCTCTTTCCGGATAGAGCTTCCTCCCGCAAATGCCGTGCGGCTCACATCCCAATTTGATCTCTAAGGTCAGGACCAGCTTCTCAGTTCGGACTTCACGGGGTTATCGATGGTCTATGGTGAGTTTTGCCCGTAATGATCTTGAGCCGGTACACGAGTCTCTCTGTCACGCTCGCACCGTGTGCGCCCCTACACGGGGTTGTGGGACGCCCCGTTCCTGCACACTGCCCACACGCAGAAGCGAGGAGGCCGCGGCCCCTTTAAGAGCAGCAGCGCGGAGGGAGGGCAGCGGCCGCCCGCGTTCACACCTGGAGTGGGAAAGGAGGGCGGGCCCCAGCGCCTCTGATTGACGGGCAGGCGGCATCAATGGGGCGCCGCGGCGCCGCGCCAGGGGTGTGCGGGGGGGCGCCTCTCGGCCAATGGCGGGGCGCATGTGCCCACCGG